>JBBPUD010000314.1:0-28478 GCA_038094475.1 Phylloporus aff. rhodophaeus
TCAGTTTAGATTAGACTATAAATAACGGCATTTCATGTAACTAAGTTACAAGCGGTTCAGATTGACCGATCCTATCTAATCTCATCTTCCCCACACTCCTGAATCACTTCACTCGATCCACTGGCTACCACCAGTGATATTCTTAACCAAGTTACTTGCTAGTAGAGTGAGTCTCATCACTCTGCACTATCCCTATCGCTGTCTCTGCCCCTTGGACGAGAATACAGATCCTATTTAGCATCTGCTCGTCACTTACTGGTTGCTTGAAAGTCACCAATGCACACCGTCTTTGATTTTATAACCCAGCCGGTGTAGCAGTGACCCAGTGGGGGTCCTAGTCGTCGGCTGTCGTAGGTAGTCAGACATCCAGCACCCGCACACCTTCCGGGTTTCCCTGCTAGCCTTCCAGGTTCTGTCCCAGTCTTCCCTCTCCACCGGGAGGTAATGAAATGTGTCTTCCCAACTAAGAAAATTCTGGTAGACCAGTAAGCGTGGCAGCAGCGGGATCCCAGTGAGTCCGTTCAAGTTCGCACGGTCATCGGGCCCTGCATAAGCTCTACCTTTGCTTAGTCCGCTACATCTTCATAGCAATCAACAAGGCGCTGCTTGCTCCACATGTGCCTCGGGTAGGATCCTTTCAGGCGCGATATGTCAGGAAGCCGAGACAATGCTACTTGCGACTATACGCTAGCCCTCGTTGAAACACCCATTATTTGGCAGCGGTTCGTGAATCGTGAATTCTGTGACGTCCCTCCAAATAGCTTATTGCATGCCAACTGGCGACAAAGGAGGTGTGTACGTGCCCACATGATCAAGCCTGGAAGCCCCTGCGAAACGTCAGGGGTTCGGTGGGCCTATGGAGCTCACGGTCAGTGCCTCGATTGTTCTCTAGTTTATAAATTCCACTATTTTTCTCCACGTTTCAGCTATTATTGATCCTTTCCCCGTGATCCTCGCGTCCCGGCGGCGGATATTTGGCATGGAGACGGATCTTGATACGATGCGCGCAAAGTTCCCATCGGCGCGGATAATACTCTCCAGATAGGATTCAAGAGAAACACCCGCCAGTGGGAACTCTTCTTCTCGTTATAAGATGTGCCGCTTGCGCTTGTCAGCATCGGGGTATTCCTTCATTCTGCGGTTTCCGTCCTCCTTAACATGGTGACCAAGCAAACGCCTCCTTTCCGATTTGAGCATGTCGGGTCCTTGCTCCGTCCGGAATACCTCCTCGAAGCACGCAAGAAGTTCGAAAAGAAGGAGGTGACTCAGGAGACACTGCGGGAACTCGAAGACAAGGCTATCACGGAGGCAGTCGAGCTTCAGAAAGATGTTGGGATAAAAGGAATTACGGATGGCGAATACAGGTTTGCGAGCTGATAAAATGACCAAACTTATCATGCTGATATTTTTCTAGGCGACAGATGTATGTATCAATAGAATGACTTGTTTAGAATGAAAAAAACTGATCGCAAAACGATGAGGTTTTTCAATGGGTTCTTCGAGAACCTAGAGGGCATTCAAGGTAAGGGTATCCTTCCGATAAGGTAAATTTGAAGTCAAGCTAATGTTAGTTGAAGAGGTCCGAAATCCGTCATTGGACATCTTCAGGGTAATTTATGCCTCAAACTATCTCTGAAGCCAATAAATTAACATCTCGTCATATGATAGATCTACTTGCCTGATGTACGGGGTTACATTACTAACGGTAATAACATCCTTGGGTCATGTATGGTAAATAATCACGGTGCTTTCCAGAAACCAAGCCAGCCAGTACATTGCTATGCACTGGCAAGATCAGACACATCAAACCTTGCTATGTCCCTCACTTCGAGGCACTTAAGAAACTCGTCCATCCGGACGAAGTCAAGAATATCAAGGTAAACCTGCCATCTCCCGAGTGGTTGCATATGCGTCATGGTGCGTTCACGTTTGTTTCCCATTTCCTTGGCCAACCCACAGTATCGATTAGGAGAACATGCGTTCCTGCCCGGGGTGTACAAAGACCGGGATGAATTCTTCAATGACATCGCAACCGCATATCGAGGAGAGCTGGCTGCGCTGTACGCTGCGGGTTGCCGCAATGTCCAAATCGATGCCCCGCTCCTTACATTCTTTTGCGATGATACAGTCCAAAAGGGGTTCAGAGACAGTGGCGAAGACGCAAACGCTCTCCTGGACGCTTACATTCGACTGTACAACGACAGCCTTGGGAAGCGTCCGTACGATCTGATAGTCAGCTTCCACCTTTGCCGAGGGAACTTGCTCTCACGCTATTTTGTGGAGGGAGGATATGGTGCGATCGCGAAGAAGCTGTTCAATGACCTCAATGTAGACTGCTATTATCTTGAATACGACACTCCACGTGCCGGTGTGTATCGATTCTTTCATTTCTGCTTTCGCGTTCCTAATGCAATCACACTCACGGTGTAGGCACATTTGAACCGTTGAAACATCTTCCAAAGAATAAGTCAGTCGTCCTCGGACTGATTACGAGTAAATTCCCTGAGCTGGAAGACAAGGAGCAGTTGGTGAAACGGGTGTTTGAGGCAGCATGGACCATAGCGAGCGGTACTGGAGAACCCGCTGAAGCGGCATTGCGACGCATCAGTGTCTCACCTCAGTGTGGATTCGCGTCAAGCGAAGACGGTAACTCCCTAACAGCGGCAGAGATGAGGCGCAAGTTGGAACTCGTGAGGGATCTCACAACCAGCATCTGGGCAGATGCATGATCCCGTACGAACTCAGCTTCTAGCTCGAGTGAAGTAGCTCGTATGTGTACAGTATTTGTGCTGTACCTTTGATCAAAGGTGACATTATCATGTCGTCAACGCATCGACTAGTGAGGAAACCAACGGGCATGTCCATCCAAAGAGACTTCCTGAGCCTTGCAGAAGAATGACAGGATTTTCTCGATGACGCTCCACGACGAGGCTTGTGTGCTGTGCGCTGCGTGATTGGCTGTGGCGTGGCTTATATTCTGCGGGAAAGTGATGGTTAGCATGGTCATCGTGCCTCTCGTATTCAAGCTTACGATGCGATGCATGTTCCATGACTGCGGGCGTGCGGCCCTTGGCAAACTTGAAGCCCAGCGCTCAGTGATGCAATTGACTCTGTCGGGTGAGTTTTCAAATAAATTCTTCTCACCTGCTATGCAGCGGCACGATCGGCGAGGGTTGTCGTGAATGTGAGTACAAAATGTAAGTACATTCCATCCCGGCGGTTGACGTTGAAGTTCAATGGGGTCTGACTGCGACTACCTTTGAGAGCTTGTTTTGTCATAAAAATTTGCCAGTATCCCGGCCCGTTTCTTGCAGGAGAAGTACGATGTCGACGTAATCGGTAAGAGGCAATGGCGACGACCTTCATATTGACGTATCGACATCACAACCCTAATAGGTTTTACTAGATCGTCCGTCGGCGAGCTGACATACTACCAACACAACTGGCCTCCAGGAACCCGACGAGCACCAAGAATAACAGGATGCGCACAGTATCTGAACCACGCCGGGGGACAGGCACAATTGTCAGTCTTCTCGGGTCCATTGGACAAGCATGTTCCTCGGTGAGTTTGGATTTCCCACATGCGTGGGTGCGTTCTTGAAATGGATTGCTTTCATTCGCACACGGTGCTCTATGTATGTAAAATGGCGATGGATCGCCAGCGGTATGATTAATCTTTAGGGTAACGCTGTTTCCATCAGATTTCCTTCAAGGGAGAAGTAACGCCAGCCTGCAAGAGCGAAGATCCGAATGCCTGTCATTTTCCAGCTGGAGACGTGCACTTGACTCCTGGAATCTCCTTGAACAAAAACATCCAGGCGCACGTATGAGAACGGGTAGTTCATCATAGACTTCACTCGATGGGAACTGGAGCGTTTCATTCCGTTATTTGCACTGCCACCACGTGATGTGCATTAGGCTGCAACTGCATTTCCGAGGTCACTGACTTACTACTACTACGCCGTCAGTTGTCTGGAGGGCCTTCCAGACTGTCAAGTAATGTTACCCGAGAACATTTACATGCTGTGCCCCGGTTTTCTGACCTTTCCGAACGCCTGGTCGCCTGATCTACCTTTACAGGATTCACCCGACCTCAATCTGCTACATACTGGGATCGTGTCGACGGTATCGCGAGAATAGTTTTCATAGGGTCATGACATGGGCATCGCGTGAAAGGCGGATATGCTAAAGGTGCTGTTTCCAAGTTCACCTTCCGCTTTAAAGACTCTGTTCGTCAATGATCCGTCCGACTCTATCATGTTTTGGGAACTCTTATTGCCTTCACATCTGATACATAATCGAAAAGGGGTGGGATCTGTTCCTCCTGCCAAGCTTCCCCGTTGCATCACTGGACCTAGGACCTTGACAAATTCTTGGAACCACGATGCCAACCTTCTAAGGCTGCATATCCTATCGCCTGGACGGTTTCTGGACAAGTCGTGACCCTGAACTCGTTCTTTTTCGCTCCCCGAACACTCGCTGCGTGCAGACTTGCAACATCTTAGACGGCGGGCACTGGTAAGGCATTCCACGACCAGACTCACGTAAAAACACTAGCACACGGTCCACACTGGTCATTAATCCAATTACTCGTTATTATCTTTATCTTTTAAATCCCTACCACGTTTGCCGCTTACCTATCTCATCCAGGGCCACACTGCCCAGAGTCAACACGCGGACAAATAATTTACGGTATAACAAAGTTCCTATGGGGGGATAACATGCACCAACAACTTGATCGCCGCCAATATGATCCGGCGGATATCGAGCGAATTAGATCGAAGCTGCCGTCAGTGGGAATTCCACTGCGCCCTATAAAATCCTGCACGGACACAACTCGGGTCCAAAAGTGTCGTTTGATTCCCTCTGAATATGGTGTCCAAGCAACTCCCTCCTTTCCGAGCTGAGCATGTTGGGTCCTTACTCCGTCCAGACTACCTCCTCGAAGCACGCAAAAAGTTCGAGAACAAGGAGCTGACGGCAGAGCAACTTCGGGCGGTCGAAGACAAGGCCATCGCCGAGGCTGTCGACCTTGAGCGGGAGGTCGGCCTAAAAGGAATCACCGATGGCGAGTACAGGTAGGTGTGCTTGTAACATGGCTATACACGCTACTGAGGTCCCACTTAGGCGACGATAGTATGTACCACCGATGTATACATGGTTGAACTTGATAGCTAACTGTGGGAACAACAAGCTTCTACGAGGGGTTCTTCGAGAATCTCCAGGGTATCGAAGGTCTGATTGGTTACTTGTTTGATGAACGGATCAGCTGACGTCCGTCGAAGTGATTCACAATCCGTCTTTGGATATTTTTAGGGTACCTTGATCATCCACACTGCTTCATCGAAGTCTCATCCCATAACAGCTCTACCTTCCTGACGTACAAGCGTTTGTTACCACCAGTAAGGGCATAGCCTCAGGTGACGTGAACCAAACGCTCACATCGTCCCCAGACACCATTCCCGCCACTACGTTGATATGCACGGGAAAGATCAAACATGTCAAATCCGGATATCTCCCTCAATTTGAGGCTGTCAAAAAACTCGTCCACCCAGACGAAGTCGGAAATATCAAGGTCACCATAGCCTCACCCGAATGGCTGCACTTTCATCATGGTGCACATTCTCATCCCTCGTCCACTACCTGAAACAACTCACACAAGACGATAGGAGAACACGCATTCAAACCCGGGGTGTACAACAGTCGCGACGAATTCTTCCACGACATCGCGGCAGCCTTTCGACAAGAACTCGCAGTGCTCTACGCCGCAGGGTGCCGCAACATCCAAATCGACGCCCCACTCCTCACCTTTTTCTGCGATCCCACGGTCCATAAAGGGTTTGAGGACCATGGCGAGAACGTGGATGCCCTCTTGGACGCGTACATTCAGTTGTTCAACGACGGCATTGCAGAGCGGCCGAAAGACCTGATCGTGAGCTTCCACCTCTGCCGAGGGAATTGGCGCTCGCACCATTTCGTGTCGGGCGGGTATGATGCGATCGCGAAAAAGCTATTCAGCGATTTGAACGTGGACAGCTTCTATCTCGAGTATGACACGCCACGCGCTGGTGCGTATATTTCTTTTGGTCTTGCGCGCGCGCGCGCGCGTTGTGTGCAGTTGATGATGCCGCCCACGTCTAGGTACGTTTGAGCCATTGAAGTATCTTTCCAAGGATAAATCGGTCGTGTTGGGACTGGTGACGAGTAAATTCCCCGAGCTGGAAGACAAGGAAGAACTGGCGAAACGGGTTTTTGAAGCCGCATGGACTATAGCGAGCAGTACGGGTGAATCTGTTGTTGAAGCGTTGCAGCGGATCAGTCTGTCCCCTCAGTGTGGGTTCGCGTCAAGCGATGAGGGTAACTTGTTGACTCCGGCAGAGATGAAACAAAAGTTGCTGTTTGTGAAAGAGGTTGCGGCTGCCATTTGGGCGGATGTATGATCGTGTTCCGGGGCAAATATCCCTGGTGCTTGATAGTTATACGCGCAGTCGCATCAATGTACTACATACCCCTGTCCCATCTAAATTGCCTTGGCCACCTTGAAAACTTAATCTGGACTGTTTGACCTTCCTATGCGGTATATAATTCATTAGGCACTCGGATGGTTTAATTCTAGTATTCATGCATCATTTGTCGACTAGTTCACATTTCATTCAGCCATCTCTTCTGGTGGTGGACCTTGTTGTTCCTTTTCTTTACGTGTAGCCTGCACCACATCATCCACGCGGAGCAGCATACGTGCAGCCTGAAGATGAACAATACGATTAATGCACAGTAATGATTGGCAGGCGAGCGCACACACCTCGATCGCCGTCTTGAGTATCTGAATCTGAACCGACCGTCAGAAGTGAGAACGACAGAAAAACGGTACCATCAGACGTGCCTTGACGCTCGCACTCTCGTACAAGCCATACGATTTCATATCCACGATCTTACCCGTTTCGCCATCCACGCCCCACGAATGGTCGCCCTTGGCGTGCTTGGCTCTCAGCTCTGTCAATACTCGGATCACGTTGCCTCCACTGTTTTGTACAAGCGTGCGGGGAATGACTTCCAACGCGTCTGCAACGGCCCTAAACGGCCAGCCTTCAACACCCGTTACGCTCCTTGCTTTTGCCTGCAATCCGACGCTGATGGCCATTTCGGTCGCACCCCCGCCAGGTGCAAGGAGTGGATTGAAGTACACGTTACGGGCAACCGAGAGAGCGTCAGCAAGGTTACGGTCAATTTCATTGAGGATATCCTTGGAGGGCCCGCGAAGAAGAATCGTGCATGCTTTTGGGTTGGTGCACGCAGTCAAGAAGGTGAAGTATCTAGGGTGAGGGTAAGTCTCGATGATGTTCAACAGGCGAGGTACGCACTCATCGCCCATCTTTTCAATATGGAATAGTCCGCATCCGGTGCCCACATCGGACTCTCGCAGATCTTCGACTCGGTTAACGATGGTGGCACCAACAGCAAGTGCAATGCGATTATTGTCTGACTTGCGAACGCGACGAATAGCAGAAACATTGGCCCGCTCAAAAACATGCTGGGCCGTGTCTGTAACACGCAATATGTAAAAGAAATGCATGATATCGCGAGAGGAGACCAACCTGAGATACCCTTTTCCGTGATGATAAGATCAGGCTTGAAATCGAGGATGCGCTTGCACTGCGCGATGACCTGTTCTTCCTCAATTTCCTGTGCACGGGCCCAGTCACTCTCCTTGGAGAACTCCATGTTCGTTTGGCTTTCGCCTTTTTTGTACTCGAGCGGACAGTCCAGTAACACGATACGCGGGTTTTGTATTCGTCGGCGCATGTTGGGATGAGTGATATCCTTGTTCAAGAGAACACCGTCCAAGACGCGCGATTCCTCAATAGAACCACCCGGAATCTTCTCTACGCGTGCATATCGTTTAATATCAACTGTCTTATGTCCGTTCTCCTCGGCTGCGACAGTCCGGACGGCTTGGAGAGCCAGGCGGCACATGAGCCCTGACCAGCGAGCAACAAACTTGGTCCCGATCGACGTTTTGATGAGGGAGAGCATCTCTTCATCCGAAGATGTATCAATGGGGACAGATATCTTGTTTATTATCTCCAGTGATTCCTTGAGAGCCTTGTTGTACGCCGATATGATCACCACTGGATGAATGTCACGTTCGAGCTGGGCAAGGGACTGTGCAAGAATTTCTCCGGCTAGAAGACTATCAGATGGCTCTCTTAAATCAGAGTAGATGGATGGATACCCAAGATGATGACACTTGTCGTTCCATCACCACATTCTTCGTCCTGTGTCCGACTAAGTTCAATCATGTTCTTGGCAGCGGGATGAGCGACATCGATCTCGCGCAGAATTGCGTTTCCGTCGTTGGTTAATCTTGAGAATGTCAATGGGCGAGAACAGAAATTCATAAGAGAACAAACGCACAAGATACCCCCCATAGGATCTAGGATCATCTTCAACATGGCTTTCGGGCCCAAACATGTGCGAATCACATCAGCGATGGTCTACCAGCAATAAGCAGGGTTAAATCAGGAATAATGACCTCGCTCACTTTGGCCGCTGTGATATTCGAAATCTGAGCCTTTCTGCCCGACTGTCTCTCGGGCGCGGTGTCTAGTAAGTAAGAAGATTAGACAAGAAAAGAAAGGATAGAAAGTAAGTACGCACTCATCACAAAAACTGGTGTCTGTCCCGCTTGCATCCTGCCCAGTCAGCTCCAAATTTTGTGTTAGATGTGGTTGGTTGAAGGAGACTACTAGTCGTGACACTCACGTGGATGTGACTACATGGTAGAGTCACGTTGTTATATCCTTTATAGAGTCTGCCAGGGGGATTCTATTGGTACCACTTGAACTTCGGGCCAGATCCCCTTCCTCAGACCCCTACGACACTTCCTAGGACTAGAATCAACATGCAGACAAGTTGTGGTATGACATCCAACAAACATGTCCATCCGCTAATATTATCACAAAGGCCTGATTACGGACATGAAACAAATGTTTGAATGATCCCATCCAACCTTTGGGTTTCAGATAAATCCTGTAACATATCTTGAACAAGTTGCATCTCTATAACACATTCATCTAAACATGTGGTGGTCTTGCCGACCCCCTTTGCCAGCAAAAAAGGTCCTTGACATCATAAAACCGTGAAACCAAGATACGGTTCATTCGTGACTCCCTTCCTCGCTCTCGTACGCGCTCAACAGGTCATCGTAGCCTTCATCATCCCCCTCCTCTGCACCACTCTCCCTCGTGCGTCTCGTCTCCCTGCTCCCCGTCGAGATCTTCCTTAACCTGGATTCCTTGGACGACTTGCGCACCATCGGTGGCCGCGGCGACGTCAACACCCCGCCCAAACCTATCTCTTCCTCATCCCACATCCGCCCCGAACTCTCCATCTTGGGAGTCGTCGCCAGCTCATACTCGCCTGGCCATTCGGTGGTCAAGTTCACCGGTCTCGGACTCGGCGTCCTCCGCTGTTCAGACATTCCCCCTACAGGTCGTAGTCGCAAGCTCCCAGGTCGTTGCTTGTACCGCTTGGTCCGTATCCGCAGTGGGGATTTTCCCGACGGCGTTCGGTCCAAGGACGCCTCCGACGCCTCCGATTCAGACGCCACCTCCGACTCCGTCGAGGTCTCCCTGTCAGCATCCAGCGTGGGCGTCGCTGGCAGTGGTGGCGTCTTCTTGCGCACGAGACGTCGGCTCTGTGTCAACGGCTCGAGCGGAGCGTTTGCTTCGCTGACGCTCACCTCGCTCAGCGTCGATATCGAGCTCGTACCTGCGACATGTTCCCCGTTGACGATCCGCACCGCACCAGGGCCGATGACAGCCGACATGACCGGCGTGCGTGGAATCGGCGGAGACCCGATCGTTGTCGGTGAGTCTAAACCCGTCGTCGTTCCTGTCCCAGTCGTCGTGGCACCTCGACGGACAGTTCCAAAAGGCTTCCAGCTATGCTCTGACATCATCTCCATCTCCTCCGCCGTCACGCTCTCATTCGACAATGGATGTCCAGGACTGCGCCCGGGGGACGACGATGGTGTATTCCATGGTAAACGTGGAGACCGCGATGCCAATGCCATCGGTGACACGGACTTCCGGTTCAACAACACTCTTCGGCTTGACGCCGCCACCGACTCGTCGGATTCGTAATCTGAACGTGGACCTGCACCAGCGCTCCGCGTTCCTGTACCCGAGGAGGGATATAGTGATCTCGTCGTAGCTTCTGGAAGTGATATCGACGATGTAGAAGAAACGGATTCCTGTCGAAGCGCGTGGCGATTCTTCGCGGATAACAACCCCCCCCATGGACCCACTCCGCGGTATTCTGGCGCACTACCCTCTGAACGGGCCGACGAGTGTAGCTGGGGGGTAGACTTGGTCGTAATAAGATCACGCGAACTGAGCATAAGCGGCCGAGGCACGGTTTTGGGAGTGGACTGGGCTGATTGGAAGGAAGTAAGGGAAGCAAGTGAGGATCCCGCTCGATGTATAAATGAAGACCCGCTTGATTCAGCATCCGAGTCTCGAGGCGAAGGGCCAGTATTTGGACTAGGTGACGCTGTGATATGCTGTCGACGAGGCTGAGGAAGAAAGCTTTCCCGAGGAGACCTGAAAAAGGCAGGTCGGGGTGGGTCCTTGATAGCATTCTCGCTTTCGCGTTGGGTCCCGGGTAATGATCCCCGTCGTTGGCTCGGCGCGTTTGTACCGTTCAAGTCGGGCCAACCACTCCGCCGCGCAATAACTTCACTTGCAGCACTTGGAGATGGCGGCGATTGGACAGGTACCGCTGGGACAGGCGGCGCAGAAGCATTGCTCCCTTTGCGTACACGCCACGCCTCAAGCGCTTTGGCACGCCAATTGGTGCTCACCTTTGCAAATGCAGCGGCAGTATCCGAGTCTTTGAGTTTTCCCGCATAGTCCCACAAACTAGCTTGTGAGGACGGTGTCGAGCTAGCTGTGTCCCGGGATAGCCTCTCGTCAGGTCGTTCCTCCGCAGAAATCGGTGAATGTTCGTCAGATAACGGTGAGGGGGGCGATGGCACTTCATCGTCCATCGAACTCTGATTCGTAATTCCCCTCCATACCGTGTTCGCAATCCTGGATGTCAATGTCGATGAAGCAGGGGTCTCCGTTTCGTTCCCGTCATCATGTTCCTTTGTTGTGTCCTCTTCCTCCTCTTCCTTTTCTTCCTCTTCCTCCTCTTCCTCCTCTTCCTCCTCCTCTTCCTCAGGACCAACATCCGCAACTTGATTTGTAAACCCTCTCCACATCCGCTGCGTGATCCGTGCCCCGAACCCGACATTTTCTCGTTCGCGCTTTTCTCTTTCTCCCTCCTCAATCCTTTTTTGCGCAAGATCCGAAGCTGTTTGAAGGATCCGGTCTATACCTCCAGCAGCGTCAATCGGATACGATGTAAGGAGCGCGATGCCTTCTTTGAATGCATCACTGAGTTCCCATGGACGGAGGGGCGAAAGCGGTGGAAGCGCTGCGTGGTCTCGGCTCCATAGGCCTGGCACGTTGCGCGCCGGCTTTCCGAGTCTACAGAGAGTAGGCGATCCATTAGACAGGTCGAGGCAACACTGGTACCTCGATACGTACCTAAACAGAGACGTCCGAGCACGAACGAGGAGCGCGGTACATACGTCAACGAGGTGTTCAAGTTTTGGATTGTCATCGCGCGTGCGCATCGGTCGTGCAAACAAGGCGTCCCAAACAGGCAATATAGACGACAGCGGAAGGGTCTGCGCCAACAACGGGGCGAGCCAACGACTGTCAGATGGTATACATCAGAAAGATTCGCCTAGAGAGAACAAAGACTGACTATGAATAGTGTGGGAGCGCGGGATCAAGTCCCGTCGAATGCTAACAACGAACGTGCGTTGGTGGCGGTGGGAGAGGTCAACGAAAGAAGATACTTACGAGGCTGGCAGCCAACTCCCCGTCTGCCCACTTGACGCGCTCACTCAACTTTCGTGTCCAAATCTTCCCCCCGTCCTCTTCCTCCATCTCAGCGATCTCTCCTACAAGTGCCTCGAACATCCAAAACGTGTCTGCTTCAGCGTGTGCTACGTCATCTTCGTCAGTCTCCCCAACGAGCGTGCTGTAGAGCGGGACAAGCAACCAGGGGAGGTGCGGGGATTGAACAGCGGGGTTCAACGAGGTGTGAATGAAAAGAAGACGTAGGAGGGCAGAGAGATGGGCACGGTGTGCAGGAGGGGCGTTGTACGCCTTAGAGGGAAGGAGAGTCGTCGGGCGACGCTGACGTCGGGAAAAAAGCGTTGCCATTGTGGACGACGAGGGTAGTGAGGCTAGGTCCGGACTACCGATGGTATCTGACTCGAGACGGATTTCAGGGGTCTCGGAGGTATCCTCGTCACTTTTAAGGAGTGCCAACCGTTTGTCGAGATTGGACGCGGATGCGATACGAATGGTTTCAGGTGAAGTGGGGTCGAGCGGACATTTACCGATGGAGATGCTTTTTGGTTCGTTTCCAAGCAGAACAAATAATTCAGGGGAGACCTGAAAGAGAGCTTCGGATATTCGACCGAGAAGCGCATCAGTCGGAGACAGAGGATCGGTTGGTGAAGGTAGAGAAGCAAGGGGAGTCAGGAGCCGTTGTACAAGGTCCTACGTGTGTAGTCAGCTCATATTATGAAGTGAAAAAGGATAGTGCGGGACAAACGTAGTAGCTGGCTCGTTGTTTCTGAGCTTCCTTGGCCCAGGTTGTTTTTAGAACCGGGAGGGTACCGATCAACAACCTTTTCGTTGTTTAGGTCAGTATCTCCTTCATATTATGCATGCCACAAGCCTGCAGGAAACATACCTCCATATACGGGGTCGTATCCATGGTGGATTGTCGGGAAGCCCTATCGTCAAGAAACATCAGTTGCCTGCCTCGAAACGACCACGTGTGATATCCCGAGGATGACATACCACGTGCACATATTTCGCGCAAACGTGGAAGATCCACGATAGGCGACGAACCAGTATCCACGCGCAAGATCTCGGAAATGACGGGGATTCTATACATGTGTAAAGATCAACTCAGGGCTTTCACATGGCCAAGTATTGGGATGAAAACGCACAAATCTTTTCTCCGGGGTTCAGGGGTCCATTTGACACCATATGTGTGGGCAATCTTGAAAAGATATTCGTCCATTTTTGCGGCTGTAGGAGGTGGAGAGGATAGGATTTGCATTACCTATGTTTAGAACGCGACAGACAGGTCGGAAAGATGTCCAACAAAATAGAAACGTAAAGGGTTATGGGAGAACTCACGCGTGGAGAAACATGGTTATTCCGGGACCCGGATGCCAACTGAGCAAACCCAGGGCCTAATCGTTGAACGAGGATACCCCTCGCCGCATTCAGGTCTTTACACGCGCCAACCAGATCAGTAACGAAACTACACCCGAACGTCCGTGCCCGAGCAGGAAAGGAGAACAGACACATACCTTTCGACTCTATGGTCGGCGCACCATGTATAATGCTTGCGGCAGCCTCGACCAGCACAGGGCTCAACCATGGCAGCTTGCTAACCGGTAACATCGTCAAAAGTCGGCCCAACGTATTAGCGCCCCGTCCAAAAAGTCAGCCTCCAACCACTCACCTCACGCGACCCTCCCGCCTCCCAACCTCTGACTCGTCCCCGACGCCGTTTACATTCACCTCCTCCAACAGGCCCAACCCGACCGCTGGCCTCCCTGCCGCCAGCTCCCCAACGTGACCCGCCACGACGCCGACCATCATCACCAGTTCCTCAATCAAATCCCCCATGACGTCCTCCTGGATCAACATCGCTGCCTTGGCGCGGGCGAGGGCGAGCTGGCCATGAGAAAGATGCGCAGCGATGTCGTGTCGCGTGAGTTGTCCTTGGGTATCCTTGCGTTCTTGAAGCTGGCCGAGGCGCTGAGAGGTCGTTCGGAGGAGCGTCTGCGTGGTGTCACATGTTGGGTACTGGGCGGGTTCAAGAGTAATGGAGACTTGCCTTGAACGCGGTCGGATCCCAGCTCTCCATTGCGTCGGCAGTAGTCAGAAAAAAAGGGCAAGTACAATGACAAGAGTTGGTGTTACAGTCCACCTGGGACTCTGCCAAAGTGCATCAACACTTGTGGATGATTTGTTAGACTGAACACCGGAATCAAATTTGCCGACGGACTCCACTGCGGCGTATGGGTGGTGCCAATTACATTTTTAGTAGTATTACATGTAAGCAAAACATCTACTACTATGCGTACAGCCCTACAAGAAATAGAGTCTTCACTAAAGCTACATGACTAGATGAGCGGGTACCGGTTTCGAAAGCCTCGCTCGGCGGGCCGTAAGACTACCTTCGATACTTTGAATCTCTCTGGGAGACGAAGAGAGCGGTGTCATCGAGGAACCTCCCCTGGAAGACGATGCATTTCCAGCGCTAGAACCAAAACCAAACGATTGACTGCGAGGATTCGTTGGTGAGGATGTAGAGTAAACGAATGACGATGGTGTTTGAGGAGATGAGGTAGAGGTAGAAGGGCCAGGAATCAGCAGTGGACGGAGATCAGTTCCACTACCGTGTTTGGGTGCGGGAAGGGATCGGTGTCGACTAGCCACTAAAGGTACCGAGGGGAAAGGCAACTGCTCAGTATGCGACAGATATGGCATTGTCTGTTGGCGACGCGGTGGAGGCAAGGTCGACCGACGCTGGGACTGCGGAAGTGACATACGAGCCTGGACCATTGTAGGCAACAATAGTGACCGGGATGAACCGCCCTCAGAGCTGGATCCTGGTGTGCTGATCATCTCTGGAAGGCGTCCCTTGGGCAAGGAGACGGAACCTCCTTCGAGATCGCGAGAACGGGAGTTCTGCGCCTTAGGCTCCACAACAACGGGAATGCGTGACTGAAGATAGACCACTGCTGCAAAATAGATCGAGTACAATACCACTGTTTTCAGGTGAACAATCATGTCGCTTCCGTGGTGAATGATTCCCAACTTACATATCGCAGGTATGATCCAACAGGCTATCAAGGTGTAGACGCCAATAAGCTGGCAAACGCCAATGTCATCCGGAGCTGGTAAGAGAAACAGCACATGAAGAACAGGTTATGCAGAGAGAAACGCAAAGGCCTACATCTGTCAGGACATTTAACTTTGGGGCTCCAAAAGGTACCCGCCGCCGCCGAACCTGTGGGAATGGCATTGAATCTAGTCATTTGCACAACTAAGCTCCAAATACGCACCAAGTTGCAGGACAAATAGAAGGAGCAGACGTGCTGTGTCTAACCAGACGCGGAATTTCACCAGGATACTGAAAACACACGCTGAACAGTCGAGTCAAATTGTGTAGAAGTGGGACTTACAGCATGGGCAACATGAGAAGGGTAATGGTGTTCATGAGGACAAAGAGAATCATCAGCGACTCTGGATGCAAATTAGGCACAAGACGCGCCAGCAGAGAAATGCAACATACGACTAACACGATCAGACACGCTCCACCGCGCAAACATTTCGACACATAACAGGACAAGCCACAGAAAACTAAACAGCATCATGCATACTGTAGGACAAGTGAGCCAGGGAAACGAGCCTCATGGAAAGTACTCACTGAAAGTGGCCGCACGGATTTTAAAAAAGAGTGGAAACGATTCCATGGTGCAAGTTGAATGAAAGGACGGGTTGACCAGCAACTACCCAGCTGAGGGGGAAAAAAGAGAGGGAATCGAGTCGATTCGCATGGCCCACGACGATACGCTTAATTTAAGTTGTGGTCCCATAGACAATTGTGCTTTTGTTCCCCATCCGTAATTGTCTCAATGAGGTCAATTAGCCCCTGTGTAAGCGTCCATATACAAAGATTCAGCTCAACTTTGACCCTTTGGACGTTCTTTTCTGTGTTTCAGGACATTGAACTTTGAGCAAGCGCTGAACGACGTACCGGTGCAAATTTGAGGTCATACGGCACAACCGGCGTGTGTGCGAATTCCGTACCCGTTCGAATAGCCTCAGGCCAGGTAGCAACTTGTTCTTCTACCACTCACCTCGACCAGCGCTTGACTGTACTACTGATGTCTGCCATACTCCATCAGGGGTCGACTCGCCTTCATTTGCGCCGAATAAGGCTCGCACTTCTATGCTTCTCTGTAGGCGCTAATGCGTTTGTTCATTTACTGAGTGCATGATGCGTACTGACGCCTTTTGCCCGCCAGAATATGTGCAGGAGGCATTTTCTGCTTTCCGATTATTTCACCGGCATTGGTGACCCACCTGAAGCTCACACAACCACAACTGACCACTATCGCCCTTGCGTGCGCCTTACATCCATCATATCCTTATTCGCTTACTCACGTACAACCCCACAGTGGTATGATGGGACAATATCCCTTTGCGGCCTTCGTCGGAAAGATCCTTGATCGCTATGGTGCATGGGTGTGCTCCTTGCTCTCCGCTTGCCTCTACCTTGCTGGCTTTGGCCTGTTCGCAAACGAAATCTCCAAGCCATCGGACACCATCAGCCAGCCCTCGGTCTCTACATTCCATCATCTCGTCGTATTTTTCTTCGTAGCGGGGTTGGGTACCGTATTCTCGTGTGTACTCTCTCTTTCCGGCTCGGCCCACATTTACGTTGTCTTATCAAAATAGGCATTTTTCGTCTGTTTTCGCTGCATCCAAGAATTTCCCCAACTACATCGGAGTGGCAGCCGGAGCTAGCATGGCCCTCTTTGGTCTCTCGCCCACGTTCCTTACCATAATTGCCTCCCGATATTTCTCGTTCCCGGATGGCGAAGTTGACGTCACACACTTCTTGAGGTTCCTTGCTATATTCTGTGGATGTATTCACTTCATAGGGGCACTCACCATGCATGTCGTTCCCTCACCCCCAGAGGAAGAATCCATATCGGTGATCCCCCCAAGTGACCCGGAAGTACCAAACGAACGCACGGCACTACTTCCACAAAAACCTGGTAATGGGAGTGGCGATGGCGATCAAGTTCAAGTCGATGTTGTACCCGTCTCAGATGAACCTGAAGAACTGAAGAACAGTGCGCTGGATGTCTTATCGGACCGCAACTTTTGGGTCCTGGCTTTCGTCGTATTTGTCATTCTCGGTTCAGTGAGTTGACGTTTTGGTTCGTTTTTACCGGTTCCCACTGATGCCTGGCTAGTGCGAAATGGTCATTTCCAATATCGGCACCATCGTTCTTTCCCTTCCAGATGGAAGTGCCATCAGTCCTACCTTTGTCAGCTCTTCTTCCCCTGCTGTCGTGGCCGCAAGCCAAGTTCGCATGCTCTCCATATTCAACACGCTCTCACGGCTCCTCATGGGCTCTCTTGCTGATATTGTATCCCCTGCACCTTCTGGTGTCACAGGCGGGAATCGTGGTTTCCTCAAGAAGCATCGCATAAGTAGAGTCGCATTCCTATCGTTCCCCGCGACTCTCCTTGTTTGCACCTACACTTGGATGGTCGCCGGCGTCAGGGAACAAGCGAGCTTATGGGCACTGAGGTCCGTCCCCTCCTCTCACCGCATGCCAAGATCTGATTATGTTCTTGCGATGCACCTCGTGAAGCATCGGCGCAGGTGTCGCATACGGATGCGCATTCACCATGCTGTACGTCCCTCCTACTCATACCACTTCTCCCTACCAACATCCCTTTCACAGCCCTTCCCTTGTCTCGTCCATCTGGGGTCTCTCCAACCTCGCGCGCAACTATGGGATGATGATGTACGCCCCCTTCTTGGGCACGCCCACCTTTTCGTACCTGTACGCGTTCATCTCCGATGCCCATGTCCCATACGCGGACGCGGGACCTGAGACGGATGGTGTATGTGTCGGACCAGCATGCTGGACGCTTACGTTCGAAGTGAGCGCACTGGGTGCGGTGTTGGCGTTTGTGGCATCGCTGTATCTCTGGCGCGCGTGGAAGGGACGGGTGTGAGGCCTGTGAGGAGCCGTACTGATTGTTTTCGCAACACTTGCCTTGGTTTACAATCGTCATCGGCGTGGCGTATGCATATAGTTTTCATTCGAGAGGGTGTATCCCTCATGACAGATGGGGTCGTCGAGGTGTGCACCCAAGATCGATAAGAGGTACACATTTATGGCAAAGACACGGTCTAGATCACCGTCACACATCCACCCAGATGCTGATCGCAAGATCCCTCACGAGCTCCAGCTTGCGCTTCATATCCCCCGCCGTGAGCAAATTGCCGTCCCGGTGCGACGCGAACCCACATTGTGGTGAGACACTGATCCGTTGGAGTGCTTCCTCCACAGTTTCTCCTGCGGCATTCGCTACGATCCTCGCCGCCTCAAACACGCGTTCCCTCAGCCGTTCCCTGTCCTCGATCTCGGGAAATTTACTCGTGATCAGTCCTAACACGAGTGACGTGTGTTTCGGGAAAAACTTGAGCGGCTCAAACGTGCCTATGGTATGGCATCGGCTCATCTGCCCATGTAGAAAAAAAAAGAGAGCGTACCAGCACGAGGAGTGTCGTACTCGAGGTAAAAACAGTCCACGTTCACATCGTTGAACAGCTTTTGTGCGATCAAGTCGTAGCCCCCCTCCATGAAATGGATCGAGTGTCTAAAGTTTCCCCGACAGAGGTGCAGGCCGACCAACATGTCTCGTGGGCGCGCCGCGATACAGGCATTGTATAACCGGATGTACGCATCGAGGAGCGCGTCTGCATCCTCGCCGTCGTCCTCGAGTCCCTTTCGGAACCTGATGTCACAAAAGATCGTCAAGGCGGGGCCGTCGATTTGGACGTTGCGGCAGCCTGCGGTGTACAGTGCTGCGAGCTCCTGTTGGTATGCAGCCGCGATGTCGTTGAAGAATTCGTCTCGACTATTGTACACGCCAGGTGGGAATGCATGTTTCCCTGATCGTTTTCGTGAGTTGTCCCAAGCTTTGTGGGAAGAAACAGGTACACACCGTGGTGGATATGCAGCCATTCTGGAGACGTTATTGTCATCTTGATATTCTTGATCTCGTCAGGATGGACGAGTTTCTTGAGTGCCTCAAACTGAGGGACGTAGCCTGATTTGATATACCTGATCTTGCCTGTACATAGTAATGTACCAGCTGACTTGATGTCAGCCGAACATAGTGGATTGTCGTCATCACTGGTAGCAAAAGCGTGTACATCGGGGAGGTAGGGCTGTCGAGCAACGAGCAACGAAATGGTGATTATTCGGGGCAGATAATTTCCAAGACAAATTACCCTGAAAACTTCCAGAGGTGGATCGTAAACCTCTGCAATAGGTATCAGTTTTGTATTGTTCGACACATTGTAAGACAGTGCACCTTGAACGCCCCCTAGATGTTCAAAGAATCCATAATAGAACCTGGTCGCACACAAACATCAATTTAATCAGGAGATGCCGCTACACTGATACGGTAATGCATACATGTGTCGCCTAAACAAGAGGTCAGTGTGGCGCATGTAAGCCATGTAATTACCAACCTGTATTCGCCATCGGTGAACGACTTCATCCCAACTTCCCGCTGGAGATTGACTGCTTCAATGATTGCCCTGTCTTCAATCTCCCGGAGGTGCTCTCGAGTTACTTCTTTCCTCTCAAATTTTCTGCGTGCTTCAAGGAGGTACCCTGGACGGAGCAGAGAACCAATGTGCTCAACACGGAAAGGAGGTGTCTGCTTGTTCACCATGTTCAGCGGAATGAAAGGGGAACAGAACTTGACGTGAGATGCTAATCGCCACCAACTTATAATGAGGCGAAGAGAAATCAATGGCAGCAGGTTGACCATGTCAGTGTACATGGTGATTCACCAGAAATCCAACCATGGCGGCATCACATCGCGCTCATGACGGAACTCTAGCGATGTACCTGAGCGATTTGGGGCCCAGTTATTAGTGTCCGCCGTCGGTTACCTTGATGAGGAGAATCGAACGACCGGTAGTATATCACGAATAAGATTCATAAGAAAGAAGTTGCTGCAACAAGCAGAAAAAGGTCATTGAGCAATTAATTCCAATTGGTGATATCATTTATTTCCAGCTCCGATTCAATGTATGCTCTGCTTGCCATGCCTCGGCCGCTCGGCATGGTCAAGAAACTAATTCAAAGTAATTCGATGAAGATCCATTAAAACAGAAGATAACCTACTTGATAAAAGGAGATGGACACCGAAGGATGAGCAGGGCAAGTACCTTTCAACTTCAACCAAATACTTGACCTGTCGCTCAGCGTACCGTCTGAGTAGTATTGCTTGGGAATGAAGGATCTACCACTTAGGCTGACGGGCCTGGCTGGGTGAGTGCTGACTCTGAGCAATGGATGTGGGTTCAAGTTGCCAAGGAATCTTCGGGTATAATTGATGTCGATTGCTAGTATGCCGCTGCCCCAAGTACCATGAATTCCAATTGTCCAGCCATGTTTGAATTGTTGGTATTCAACAAGATTGCGCCTTCAACAAAGATCGCCCTCCCCTTCCAATTCAAGAGACCACATCTGTACATCTGGCTTGGCCCGCGAACGACCCCTTGGACCAAGTAGGAGGATTAAAAATGACGAAATTCCTCCACTTCTACTCCCTCGTTCTCTTTCTTTGTCTCGCTTTGACACAGGGTCAAACGTACGCGGAATCCAGACATGATAGGAAAGATATCTCACCGCTCGCCGCGAACTACAAGAGCAACTCTATCCACGGACAGAGCACGTACGAGAAGCGCAAGCGTGGAGGGCGTCATCACCCCTGGAAGCGTTGCAACGCTTCCGACCATCCCCATGACAGGACGACACCCACAGGTTCGCAAGCGTCGTCTGGTGAGACGAATCAGACCGCAGCCGGTCTGAAAAAGTGGGGGCTGGCGTGGGCCAACGGTGAGGCGCCTTACCTCGCGCATTTCGCCCGCCCCAAAGTCCGCTAGTTCGAATGTTTACTTTGGTCGCCTGTGTGTGTGCTAATGATATCCATAGCGTGTACACTTGGGGCCCATCTCTCCCTTCTACAGCGTCCGAACTTGAATTGGAGGGTATCCCCATGCTATGGGGATGGAAACAAGTTGACGATTTTAAACGCCTGGTCGTCCAGGGGTATGCGACTAAAGTGATGGGGATGAACGAGTATGTTTGGGGTCTTGTTTAAGTCGCGCCTCTGACGAGGTCGTTGTAGACCGAACGAACCCTCCCAAGCAAACATCAGCCCCGAGGACGGTATCACCTTGTGGAAGGAGTACATTGACCCACTCAAACACCAAGGTTACTATCTTATCTCTCCGGCGTGTACAAATGATCAAGCGGGACTTGATTGGATGAAATCATTTATTGAAGGGTGCACCGGTTGCACAGTGAGGCCTCTGTCTCGTTACTTTTATACCACGAGGCTCATTGCGCCAATAGATTGACGCCGTCGCGTTCCACTTTTATGGTACCGACCCCGCGGCGTTTGTCCAATTCGCTACAACTTTGCACGACGCATACAGTAAACCTATATGGGTCACTGAGTTTGCTGACCAAGTAGGTTTCAAGGCATCCGTTCCTCTGCTAAACGGGCGCTGACCACTGTCGTCGCTTGATATTGCAGAATTTTAGCGGTAATGGTCCTCAAGCTTCGATGTCTGAAATTTATGGATTTCAGAGTGTCGTGATCGACTTTGTGGAGAAGACGCCATGGATCGAGGCTGCCTTTCCATTTGGTATGTTTAGTCTCCCTTGCGTCGACGAGGGATTGAATACCGTATCTAGGGGTGATGTATGACATGCATGGCGTAAATGAGGGCAATTCGCTATTAACTGGGGAGGGGTGGCCGACATCGCTAGCGTATAATTACTTTGGTTGAACGAGGTCAAATCACGCTCGAGAAATAGATTTTTAGTACTTTTTCTCGCTTTGTACCCAAATGGCGTTTGTAACGGTTATGTCGGATTCCAATGTATGAGCTGGCAATTGGCGGTTTGCGCTACTTAGACTAGCTTCAACTTCCACTCTTCTTTGCATCGTGTAGCCGATCGAGAAAATAAGGATGTACAACTGATTTATCATGTTTGTCGGTGAAGCACGAGTAAGGCTGTGGCCCTCAGAATACGAGCGCTGAGTGCAAGATCGCAATTGCTTGAACACGGAGAATGTTGGGTTGCTCAGCTTCCATCCGGCCATAGGACAATCTGATCAAGAGGGATACGCACCGCGTCAGACTTGACGACACCAAATACGCATAGGGGTGGTCAGGGGCTAGACGTCAGGAACTTGTTGTCCATGCTGTCAAATTACACAAGCACTGGTTCAATGTACCTGAAACCAACAACATTCATCACCATGTGACGTTGAAATCCCAGTCCAAGTCCCTACCTGTTAATCTGTTTATATGCTAATTGACCCATTATGCGCATGGCAAACTCTGAGCGTGCTGCATTTCTTGGTTATTTGTCTCGCGCAAATTGGAGCTTACTTCTCATTAGAACAGTCCACCCGTAGAGACAAGGATCCATCGTACGTCCAACATCGAGCTTGTGGTCGGGTGCAGGTGGCGTCCTTGAGGAGTAGGCGCGCAAATGAAGTGATATGCGAGCGTTCCATGACCCTAGCGAGGCTGAGCGCTGAACCGTTGATTTCCTAGTGGTGTACAAAAGGCAAACAGCACGCAACCAGGTGTACAGACAAAATTCCCAGGCTTCCGTTCTACGCCGCCGTTGATCGACGCCACCATCACTGAACTTGTAAACGATTATGCCAAGGGTTCTCTACCGAGTTGAATCCTGTCATCCTCGGGAGTGTTGCGGAGTCGGGACAAATCTGAGACACACTGCCTTTCCTTCGCGGCAGAAGCGGCAGATTGCATCCGCCATTCGTTGTCCTCAAGCTAAAATTGGGTAGGTCTTTGTCTCACCTTTGGTACCCAGAAATTCTCGCGTTCGTTAGCTAATTGCCGTCTACTTTCATACACAGGCGAGACCTATTGTCGTTCAAAGTTTGCGGGTGCCCGTGGAATTCATTGTAACTATCACTACGAGTGATCGCCTTTGAGGTAGACGGGCCTTTACAAAAGGTGCGGTGGGATACGTTTCACCCTTGCATTCGCGTCATGCGAGCTGACTATCTCTGCAAAGATGTTCGATATGCACGTTGCTTTTCACAGATTTACACGATTTGTTGATTACAACGGACCTATGCATGAATACATGAAAGCGAAAAGAGCGTCGTGAACATCAGAAGACATCTCCTAGAGCCTAAAAGAACCCTGGCAGCATCTGCCATTTAACCCGCGCTCGCCATACCTCCCACTCTTTCCCAAAGGCCTCATGGAGGATCCTATCTTCCCGCGAGCACCGATCAATCATCACCGACGTCGAGATTCCGACCACTATTGCCCACCCAGTTCCCCACCAGGAATACGCAAAATTACATTCGTCTGCCCACGATCCTTTGCTCAAGTTGGCGATTGTCATGCCAGCGAGGGCTAGAAGCCCACCCGCATACGATGGATGGCGAACGATGGCATATGGTCCGGTCGTGACCAGCTTGTGTTTCGGCAGGAGTGCGAGTTCAAAGGTAAATAACGGTCCTAGTTCGCGATAGCACCAAAGACGAATAGCCATCCCGCAGAGTGTCAGGAAGCAACCAACGAGTGCGAGGGCATGGAACGATATCCGCTCTGCACATGTACCAGAGACGATGTCGTAAGCTGGCGGGAGAGCAAGGCGCACGAACGAAGCTACAAGCTCGACGATCACGGGGGTAAAGGTAAAGCTCTATCAGGCACAGTCAGGGTGTGAAACCGAGTCTGATTAGAGAATGCGCACCATCGCGAATGGTCTCAGTAGGCCATTCGAAACGTACTCAAGGCTCGAAACCCGCTTACGGTTGCTTTTTCTCGGTGGCGGATTTGGTTTGGCCATGCAGATGCGGAGTGCAATAGTGGTGGTAGAGATCAATCCGATTCTTACCATGACGCTCGTTGTGCCGGGGAGGCTATCGACATCGGAGGGTACCATTAGGGAGAGTGGGCAAAAGGACAGTGAGGACAAACGAGTGTGATGTTCGACCTGTCCTCAACAGATACCGGGCTTGTTATATATGGCGTAGAAGGCCCATCATCATAATTGACATCTCGCGAGTGTAGGCTCGTCAGAGGGTAGGTACCGTAATAACCAGGGTTGACGCCGCTGCCACTATCTTTCAAATCCGGGACAGTACTAGCGACTTCAAACGTGGGTTCTCCATCAACACGCGCACGAAACGAGCATGTCACTTGTCAGCTGTAAAGCATATATAACAAGGTTAGTTGTCGCCTGACGCTCGTCACCGACTACGGTATCCGTCTAAAATGATATGCGGTTTCAGGTACTTACCTTCACCCCCTCATACCTGATAAGACAGTGGAAGTGATACTCTATGTCTTTGGGGCGTATAATAATCTCCCATCCGGAATAATGGACTACCGAGTCTAGCCAGCCCACGCCCACAGCGCCCGTGTCATACCAGGTACTAGCTAGTCGGCAACGACGGCAAGTCTCTTCCACATGGTGTGTACCTACAGGGGCGGCTTTCGATGGAAAATTCTGACGGCGAATGATAGTCGTCGGTCCCAACCTTCCTTGTTTGGGACTCAGACAAACATGCAGGCGTGCCGACATCAATCTGGTTTGAATCTGAGACCGGGTAGGGATAACGGATTCTAGGCTGGCACCGCGCTCGCCACTCTACGCAACCACCACGCTGACCTCTGCTCACCTTCTCCAACTAACCCAATTCATGACTGCAAGAACCTCGCAAAAATCACTCGAGCGCTGTACCGAATTCCGAGCCGAAGAAGTTGTTACAGCGTGACCGTGACATAACGCGTCGCGTCTATGATCATTCACTTACTTGGAAAATGCCAAAGACCTAGTGAGTGTTCTTCCTCAAGTGTAGTATATACGACTAACATCTGATACAGTGTACAGGAACGCGAGGAAAACATTGCCCGAAACCGTGCGCTCCTACAACAGCTTGAGCTCAAGGATGCCGCCGCAACCCTCAGCACGTCACTCAAGCCGAGACCCGCGCCAAAACAGAGAACGAAGCCTATCCCCGCCGCGAAGAAAGTCAAGCGCGAGCCCGCGGAGGAGGCTCCACGTCGACAGAGCGCGCGTCTGCGGAAGCCAGATGCAGTCGACGTGAATGAGACACCCGCGCAGAAGCGGAAACGCCTGGCTGAGGCTGAGAAGCGGCAGAAGAAGGAAGAGGAGGAACGTGAATTGGCAGAGGAGCAGGAGCGTATGGGGAAACGTCCTAGGCAACAGGATCTCGATCTCGGCGTGCTTACTGCAGTGGAGGAGCTAGGCGACGACGATGTGAATGCTTTGCGGGCCTCGTTGCAGGTTATGACTAACAAGCCTATACCGAGGGGTGTTGGGAACGTGGATGCCTGGGTATATGATAGCGACGAACGTGCCGAGAAAGAAGCGCAGGAACTAAGGAAGCGGCTTGGAAAGATGAAAGTTGTTTCGAGAGCAAAGGTGACAAAAGACCGGATCTATAGTGCGGCATATCATCCAGAGCCCACCAAGGATTTGATATTCTTTGGAGGTAAACAAGTCAAGTATCGTCTGCTACTCTCCTAACACTTTTGTAGACAAGCACGGGCAGCTCGGTATTTGGGATGCGCGCGCCCCTACTGAGGAAGTGGCAGATGAAGACGGTGATGTTTCCCCTGAGGGTGAAAAGTCAGGAGGTCAATATTGGCGTCTTCAATTACATTGGCCAGCCACCGCCAAATCCTCATTATCGTCCATTAGGATGGATCCAATCGACTCGCATGGCGTGGGTCTACTTTACTTCACCCATTGTCATTCTTCTGATCATTGACCGAAAGCTCTATACAACATCTTACGATTGCAGCATCCGCCATTTTTCTTTCGTTTCTGGCATTTCCCGCCAAATATATTCCTCCACGGATGTCCTGATTACTTCCTTGGATCTGGTCCCTGCAGGGCACGAGATGTGGATATCTGACGCTGCCGGGGGCGTGACCCACCTAGATCTTCGGGAGGGACCAAATCATGCTCATTGGTACGGACTATCAGAGCAAAAAATAGGGAGTGTCAGTGTAAATCCGACTAGTCCACATCTAATCTTGACGGCTTCCAACAGCCGATCTCTAAAGTGAGCAAATTAGCTCCTTGGCATCGTGTGAGATTGATCTGTGTGCACAGGATATGGGACACTCGAAAACTCGACCCCCTCACCAAAAAACATCGGGGTGGTACTGCTTCACCATCAAAGCCTTCGCCCTCTTCCCCTTCAAAAACCTCTGGCCTGTTTGAGTTTGATTTTGAAAAGATTCAGACATTTATTGAATCGAAGCAAGGGAGCGGCACCCTGCGCGGTGAATATGCCCACGGGAAATCCGTCACCGCGGCGTACTGGGATCCCAGAGGGCGGAGTATCGTGAGCACGTGTTATGATGACACTTTGAGAAGTGGGTATAGCTCCTATGATCGATGCTAGTTGTGTGTTCACATGTTCACGAATAGTTTGGGAGCTTGACGCGGGGAAATATGATTCATCGACTGTGTTTCCTGCCTTTACGCCATTCACCCGCATAGGCCACAATTGTCAGACGGTAAGCGCAACATGGCTTGTTTATGATGTTCGAACTAGCTGACACTTCACTGCAGGGGAGATGGCTAACGCCTCTCCGTGCTGTGTGGAGCCCTAATCCAGATGTCTACCCCCACTTCACCGTAGGCAGCATCGCATCGGTCGAGACATCACACTGACATGCAACGCGTTCACCAGGTCGGGGACTTGGATCACTCCTTGCCCATATATTCTTGCAAAGTATGTCTCATCGCACCCGGTCATCACCGTTACTGGATCATTATCTAGGGGGAACTGCTCGCCAAGCTATCGGACCCCTCGAGGTATGTTTGCGCTGTCTTAACATGTGACGGATCGAACGCGTGTTGTGATAGGATCACTGCGACTCAGGCTGTCACATGTTCACACCCGAGTGTTGTGGAACGGTGTGCAACAGGCAATGGGAGTGGGCGTTGCGTGTTGTGGGCACCGGAGTAGTGATGGGATTGTTTATTGGTTAGTATATCTCCATGGCGCGTCGCCCGTTGGAAAGTTATAAACGATTGCTCGCCGCACGGTGTCCGCTGTAAAGCGGAACCTGGTTTGCCTCGCCTCAGCACCTTATAGACAGGCTGATCTCGCCAGCGGCCCAGGCAGTTCATAGGGCTGGACAGCGCTGCGTGCTGCTTAGTACCCACCTCCTCATCAGCCACATCACACAACTGGTGGATCATGTCTTTTGTACTTCATTCCAAGCATTTAAAGGCATGGCATCATTCCCTCGCCATCCTGAGTGACGGATAAAAACACAGATTGACATCAAGTGTAAGAAGAGTCAAAGTAATTCGAAGGAAGGAGCACCAAGGACATATAGATATCAGAAGATCTTTAGGTATCGTGTCACGGAACATAACAATTATGTTCCTATCATGAACAGAATAAAGTTGATTAGTACAATTAACTCAGATGTTCATACATCAACTTACGGATGTATTGCAGCACTGAAGGATGTCTTCTTGCGAGCACTGTGGCTGACCAGTTGCCAGACAGGTATACACTCCTCCCTAAAATTGAATAAAAATGATCATCATAAACAGTGGGTGCAGGTGGAAATTGACTAACAAGATTTGGGAAGGTACAACAAAGTAAAATAGGGTGTTGTGGACTTGAGCATACATCAGAGCGTGCTTCGAGTGCGCTCGGCTGTCCTGGTGCAGCAGTTGTGACCACAATGAGTGTAGTCATCACCACAAGAAGTGCAGGCAAACGATGCAACATCTCAGTGCAGTGTGTAGTGTGAGCAGAGGGGAATGGGGAATAGGGGAGCCGAGAAGTTGGACCATAGTTTTTATACTCAATGGCAGTCTGCAGTCATACTCCGACTTGGCACTTTTAGGAAGTAAGCACGAAGACGGGCATCCTATTGGGGTAGCCGAGATTGAATCAGGCGTTGAAACACAGCCAAGATGTTTCAGTGAAACAGGTACTAGTACAGCATTGCCCGGCAGTCAAAAGGTAACGGACTAGTTGCCATATGGGGCGAGGCAAAGGTGAGACAATTGGGAGCTCTTGTTGGGGTTATGGTGAGGGAGAGAGGGAGAAGGAAAGCACACATGTTGGTATACTGTCACGATCGTTGTGGCAGTGCAGATATGCATCCGAGGTCCTTCAAGGTGGAACCACTCGCTTGCAAACTATGGGTGATCGTTACATTCTCCCTGGTCGGATGACTTGAAGTCAATAAACGGGTTCTTGGAACTTCCCCGGCAAGCGTTTCTCATATGTAATTGTGACATAAATGGTGCTGTTCGCCGCAGGACATGCCAATATTGTGTCATTGTGCCACGTCTCCGCTTCCTTGCTTTCTATCAAGCCATGTCTTCGCCCACCCTCGTTCACCACCCTCGTTATTATTACCCACACGGATCACACATCTTCCGTGCACGTTTCTCGCTCTTATTGCAAAACATTTTC
>JBBPUD010000315.1:0-28272 GCA_038094475.1 Phylloporus aff. rhodophaeus
GGGCGAGTACAATAATCATTGTTTTGGTACTTAAGCGAAATGCCAATAAAGCCTGGATTATAGTGACAGGAGTGTCCTAGCGGAATGACAGAGTAGTGGAGATAGTCCTCGGTAGACCAAAAAAAAAGTCAAAATAGTAACGAGACCTACTAGTTTTGCTATCTGACTTATTCCAACTATCTGCTCTAGAAATAGTACAAATAGTACATAAATAGTACCGCTAGAATGTTGTCAATTTCCTGATGCAGAGCAGAGTCTACTGCCATCATGAGACCACAGTACGCTCCAGATATAACCTTGACGGCCTTTTATCGGACGAAGAAGGGGTTTACTGCTGGCAACGTCATGGACGCGGATGTCGTCCGAAGTAGAACAGGCAAGTTTGTCGCCGTCTGGAGAGAACGACATGAACAGAACATCCACACCAATTCCGATTAGTTCTCGATTGACTCGCCGTCTACCCTCCCTGGTGTATACAGTGACGACCCATCCACCAACCGCGACCAGTTGCCCATCCGGTGAGACGGGGGACAGCGTGGCACGATTCGATGTTCCACATCTTGACACCCCCCCTTCACATCGGCGCTCATGACCCTGGAATCCTGGGTCACAGTGAGATTATCTACCTCGCCCCATTCCCAGTCCCCCACCGTCATCGGTGCGTTTCAATTCTCCTTCTTGCCTAACGTTAAGCTTTTCCGTTCTAGGTACGGTACCGTTCCGTCCATTGTCTACCTTCTAGCAAACAACGCGCTTAGTCGTCGCGCCGCGGCTGCCAGTGGTGATGCATCGTCCACCACTGGACCACCACCCACATCGACCCAATCATCTCCGACGGATATGCGAACTCCGGATTCTTCACGCTGCACTGGATAACCCTCTAGATCGTGAATGGACCGTGGGATTGAAAACAACCATCGACGACTTGGTTGATACTTTGAAAATATTGTTTGTCCCTATTCATGTATTCCAGCAACTTTCATTGTGAATGTTGATTCGAGGAACGACGGACCAGCGACCGGGTAAGAGTCTGGAGACAACCCAGGCATACGTTTGTTGGGAAATCGAAGCCTACCCAGCGGTGTATATTTAGCTAGTGATGATGCCCGCTCTAAGAAGCCCAGATTGACGGTCCTCGTCATAGACTGAGGGTCATCATGCTTGGAGGCGCTGGTACATGTCTGTCCATATGAATGAGGCGTCACACAATCATTACCTCGCATGAGGCATAGACGTTTTGATCCACCAAGGTGTAGCATTTAAAGAATGAATCTGTTCTGGGGTACCAAGCGCCGCGATAAGACGGTATCCGGGGGTCATCATAAACGATAACGGAAATGAGTTGGTTGCGTCATTCAATGGCTGTCGTCATGGTCAGACGGTCGAGCGGTGAGAGGAACGTACACACATTGATTGCGGACATGAAGCGGGGGGACCTCAGATCCGATTGATGCGTAGTGGCGGCCGACGGCAAGAAAACAGCCTGGGCCGTACCATGTGATTCAGCGCGGGTGCTGGGTCGCTGTGCCTATCAACGACTCAATAGGCCCGCGAATTACTCACTGATATTATGCTGGTCGTTGGCTGCAGCGTCCATCAGCGTCACGGCATTGAACGCTAACTGCATGTCTGCCACAGTGTTGGCCGAGAGTCAATGACTGATGCATGCAGATAAGCGTTGCCCATGCGTCCAAGTGGTGGTGGTTAGAGCTGTTGTCAGTAGTAGGAACCGTCGGAGCCACTCGCTTTTGCCTCGGGTCTATCACTTGTCAAGAAATCGTGAGGAACGACGTAACAGTCTGCTTTTGCGTCAAACGAAATCAGGTTGCTGCGTATGTATCGTATTTCCAAAGAGCATATGGTATCTGATGACTTTTTCCTTTTTCCCCCTTGCACACTGCAAGCCGGCATCTGCGAGTAAAGAATCGCGAGTCATGAATGCTTTCGTAACAGGTTCGTCAATTGGTCGTGATAGTGGTCGTGATGATGAGATTCATATTCCAGGCGTGCAATTTGATGCACTGCCGTAGGCTTGCACGACGTACGGTCCCAGAAGCGGCGCTGCTGCCCCAACACCGACGTCGGCGTATTTTGGTGTCGTGACCCCATAAGGCACTGGCAGGGGCAAAGGCTGACCGATTTCGACAGCATCTTGCATTGCCCAGCGACTCCGCGCTCGCAACCGCTTCCCATATGCCAACAAGATTACTGCCGTCGGAAACCCGACGCAGCCCATACATGCCAACGCGACGCTCGCGTTCTGAATCCCAAGCGTGCTGTACAGCGGTACTGCCAAGCTCGGGAACACCGCCGCAGCAATGTTTCGCACGGCGCAGTTGGCCGCGACGACTGAGGCTGAACGTGTGGGGTAGAGGTCAATGTAGTAATTGAGCAAGGAGAGCTGCATGAGCGTCATGCCCATCCCAACAGGAATGCCGGACAAGATGGGGAACAAACATGGTACGTCTGGACGCGCAGTCAATGCGAACCAAAACATACCGATCGGAGTGAAGAGGGAGGCGATGAGGACACCTGGAAGGCGTTCTTCAGGGGAAATCTGGCGTTTTCCGCAGGATTGCGAAAACACTTGGTTCCGGAGCGTCCGGAGCCGTGGTTTGAGGAAGAGGAAGTAGACGAGGACGCCAAGGAGATTACCGATCCAGGGCGCAAGGAAGACGAGGCCAGTCTCTTGGCGGGACATCCCATAGAGAGACGAGTAGACGTATGGGTACGCCTACGGTAACGGTGAGTGACTTGTTATAGAGAAAATGGCTATATCGGGTACTTCAAGAAGGAGGAACAAAAGTCCGTAGACAAATGCGTGATACAGTGTGGTCCACGTGACAATTGGTTCATGTCGAAGCATAACTAGAAAATTTGTTGTCAGCTTGCCAAATACGCTTTAGACCATCACACTCACTGATCGGCGTGAAAAGTGCTTCCTTCCAGATGGTCGATATATCCCGAGTGGGAGCTACCGATAATCCTTGTTTCTTTGCAAACTTTTTATGGATCGCAGCAGGCTCTGTCTCGGGGAGAATCGCGACAAGCCCAGCGATGAGCGCAGCCCACAAGGTGATGAACCCCATTAACCAACGCCAGGGTATGAATGCACCAAAGATTGATGACGGTACGGGACCAAATGTAGGGGCACCCTGTAACATGATCGTAAAGAGCGCGACGAGCGGCGCACGTTCGCGAGGATTGAACATGTCCGAGAGTGATCCACCATAAAGTGAGAAAACTCCAGACCCAAACAAACCCGCGAGTGTACGCAACCCGAGTAAAGCGAATATGGAGGGTGCGAATGCAGTACACAATGATAGTACTGTGTGATGTAAGTCAGCTGCTCTTCTGAGATAGACACGCAAAAACTGACTGGTAAATCCTACCATGGATATCACGTAGACCGGCCGGCGACCATACAACTCGCTCAGTGGAGCAGATATGAGTGGTCCGAAGATGCCTCCCTAAGATGTGTGTTAGTTGACGGAAGACGGATTGCATTCCGCGACTTGCAAAGTTGTAGAGGCCCACTCCGAGAGTGACGATGGATTCCGTCGTATGGAAGTCATCTTGAATTTGTTGTTCAATCCCAGACTAACACAAACATATATTCAGTACGACGTTCATCTGCAGGGACACAGCTAGACTCACATAAAATGTAAGTGCGAGATCGCTATGGGACAGCCACAGTATAAGGACTTGCTAATATCTGGTATAGTTTCGGAACACTTACACGGGCGCAATGCAGTTCCAGATGACGAAGGCAATCATCCATCGCCTCCATTTACTCCATTGATGAGGGTCGTGCTCACCACTCAACAGATACGAAGGGACTGAAGACATCCGACTATCCAAACGACGGATCAGAAGAGGATGAATGGGCAACTGACGAGCAGAAAACCTTTATACTCGTAGCTCAGCATCCACTATCCCTTCCTGGACAGGCCAAATCCGGGGGCGACCAATCGCTAAATGCGCTTTCATTTCACGCACCAGACCCCAGAGACGTAACAAAGGAAGTGTTAGTTCCATATTGTGGAGCCGCGATTTTTGTGATTCGACGCCTCCGCCAGAATAAATGACGCAGTGATCCTGCTTGCGCTTATGAGGTATTTGCAGTGTTGTTCGTGTCCGCCCAATGATTGGATTTGGCATGGTCACCGGACAGAAAAGTGTCCGAGGAAGACGGTTTCCCAATGCTTTCAAAGACCGCCTTCCGAGACGGCGGAGAACTTCCCAGAGTAACTGTCAGGAGGTGGCACATATTACCGCGCAGAGGGGTGATTTTGTTCAGGAATGCGAAACCAGCGGGCTACTAAAGCGCTAAACGGCCGGTATCGGGTCAGCGTACTTCAACCACCACTGAAGCACTGACAGATGAGTCTATAACGGTGACTTACTGTGGTGATGAAACTGACTCAAACGTGTGTGCCAATCTGATAGTAAGAACGGAGTTACCAGGACTGGTATTAGTTCCACAACTACCGGCAGAACAGCGAAAATAACGCCTATGATAGCCTACGAGTTTGGAAAAGAGACCGTTGAATCAAAATATTCCCACGCTCGGCACAACTTCACCAGTAAAATGCAAGTAAGAAATACTGGGTATTGGGTACACGGATACTTGGGAAACCACAGGGAAATTGTAAGGATGTCTCAAACCCACTGGGTATGTTTAAACCAGATACAGCCCAAATAAATTGCATCTCACTGGATCTAGGGTGCTAACCCGGATCCAGGCTGTTCGTACGCTCGGCGCTTAGACAACAGAAATTCACCATCCGAATGTTCTACATTTCACCGTCAGTCTAGCCAACAAAGCCAACACAGCAGATAAAAACGCACTCTTCGTGTATCTCAATACCTCCAACTGCCCACCTCCTTCCTGGATCCACTGCGGACACAGCCTCCGAAACTTCATCCCCGATTCCGACAGGTCCACACACACCGACCACGACACCTGTGATGTTCATGTATGCTTTGACGCCCGACCCATAAGATACCGCCCGTGCGATCACCGCATCCAATACTTTGCCGATCCTGGGTCGTCCAGCAGTAAGCGTCAATCCTGGTGGCAGAAAGTCTTTTGCTGGGGGTACATCCGCTGCGCGCGTGTAATGCACGGATATCCGCAGTGGGGTGCGCGTGCTTTGTTGGATAAGCGAACTGAAGAGCGGAAGAAGTGGATTAAGCGCAGCTGTGTGGTGCACCCTTTGGCGTCAGCTTCCATTGTACAAGAAGCAGTAGAATTTACGAAGGTAAACGCACATGGATCTTGGATACACCAAATAAGTTCTATAAGCTTGACCCTACTTGAATCCTCGTGGTCTCTCTGATCCTTGTTGTCAAGATCCGTTCACAAAAAGTACGTACAAGCCCACCTGGATGAGGTCCTGAATTGCACCAAGTGCAAAGGTAATTCCGCTGCCCCCAACAACAAACATGGCCGCTGAGAAACTTGCAAATACAGAGTGTCCCGGTCCGCCTGTCAGTTCGTAAAGTAAGTCCAGTATTGAATCGACAGTGGCATTCCGTACCATATGGGCCTTCAAGCACCACGGTGACCGTCCGGCTTGTTTCACCATCTTCACATCCATACCCTGCGACCTTTGCTAATTCGTACAGCCGCTTCGTCCACCCCCCTGCATTCTTGCACATCAACACGAGGCCTTCTGGAGTCTTGGCGACGTTAGCTATCGTAAATGGATGTTCTTCGGCCCAGCCTATCAAACCCATCGCGGACGATAGTACACGTATACGAACATGTTGACCAGCTCGCCAGCCCGCATTTAGCGCTGGAACCTCGATCCGCGTAAGGGAGAGGTCTGGAATAGGTCGGATGCGGGCATTGAAAATACGCGTCTTCAGGAGGCGGAGAACGCGATCGAGGCCGTACGCAGCAACGGCGGCTAGAATATAATGCAACGTAAGTCTCTCGTGTGCATAGGCCTACCCGTGCATCACGAGGCAATGCTCAGTATCAATGACTCTCCAAAACGAGTAAAACCTACCGTAGGAAGAAAGACAACAAAACCGATCATGTGTGCGGCAAAGAAGATATTGTAGGCTTTCCGCCGCCAAAATGAAGTCGAAAAGAAGAACAAAACATCTAAAGAAGCCAGGGCAGCAAATGCCATTTTGTTTGAAGTGAGCATCATGTTCTCTGCAAATACCCCGTCAAAAATCCACCTATATACTATCGACATGTTGATCGTTACTCAATAAAAGATGAAAAAAAGACTCACTATAGCCCATCGCATGGACGTTTGAAAGCAAGACCAACATCAATCCAGAAAAACGGTGTATATACATGAGCTGGCCAAATCGCGCACATGGGAACGTCCAGATTAGCACGGAAAACATGTTAGTCGCTGGTGGACTCGAACTCACCTTCTCATACCCCACTCCAACACACATTCCCACCACGTTATTCTTCGTCCCGAGTACATAGACTATCGGGATCTGTGACATTGCTATGATGCCCGTTCTCAACGGATCACTGAATGGATTGCTCTGCAAGAATGTGGCATAGACAAGCACCGCTGCATATATCCCCAGTACGAGCGCCTGGCCCACGCTAAAGCCGGCATCAAGCCGTTGCCGAAGAAAACCTCCCACCGGTGGCATAATCGCAGACCATGCGCGGACATGAGGGGGAAGCCTGGAGGTCGCGCCCAGGGTGCGAGTAGAGGCATGACGGAGGAGATTCGTGTGCGAAAAGTAGGTATATGATTCCTCAGATGCAAAACCATCTCGCATAGGCTCGTGTCCCGAGGAAGAAGCGAAGCCTACAGCTTGTGGCGACAAATCCTTCTCGTTGGAGGGGCCAGGATCCCGTGATGGTTGTGGGTAAGAAATTTGTTGGGATTTCAATCCGCGAATACGACGAGTGCCAACGCGTATCGAGCGGAGAATATGTCCGTGTCTCCATTCCGCTGGGTTGGAAAAACGAGCGAGCGCACGCGGGAGGGTTGAGAGTGCGAAAACGGTGGCAAGAGCAACGATGAAAATATCAATGTGGAAGACGAAGGTGACAGGGTCAACGGCCATTTTGTAGTGTGAGAAGTGGAGAAGTCTTGAAGTTCAAAGAGAATATGTACAAGTGAACACGAATGCAGTGGACTGCGCACGGCGCCGCCAAAGGAGAGTGATGGCAAGGGCCTAACAGGCTGAGCGTTCAATAATATGTAACGAGAACCGAAGATGTATGATGGCGCTTCAAGAAACTGCCCGGGCCAGATCGATGGCCAGCTGGAGGAACAAGAACCTGTTGGTAAGAGCTGAAAGAGAGACAGTGAATCGTGGTTGCCTCGCTGCGCGGGACAACTATAAGTACCATACAAGGAACAATGATAAGAATGGGTACTTGCACAATTAACGGTATTATGTACAACAATGCGAACTTCGGAGATGACCAAAAGTGGTGGCAACGTGTTGTGGAACGTGTCTTCGTGTGACACCGACAGTTTGGCATTCAAACCCACCGTATAAATCTGCTAACCGTTGTCAGTATCCATAGATATGATACCCACCGTAAGTCGTCAACCTTGAAGACCATTACTCGAACGATTTCCCCGTCCGCTGAACAAGGGCTTGTAGTAACAGAGTGTGACGTGACATGTGACAAGACAGGTGGCGGTGTTTCCAAGAGTCTTGGCTGCGCGCCGACGGAACTTGAAAAACTTCACCTTGGCTCAGCGCCATGCGGCACCCCGCAGGGACCAGCTTGGAAGTTGCACGTTGGCAGTTTCTTATGAGGACGTCTCGATCCACGGCGTACCAAATTGTTAGCTGGGTGTCGACGTTGAACCCTAAAGCTTGTTCTGCACAGATAAAACAGGAACTCGACCAGGACTTGGAAACGTTGTAGTGAGTGACCGTTAACCCCGGTGCGACGGTATCCGGTGTCTGGTTCCATCGCAACCGATCTCCTTGGGATTCTGTCTCGGGCCAGCCAGTCCAATGCAAAGTATGAGAATACTTGGCCCCTCTCTCGCCGATGAGAATATTCCGAGGATTCTACTATTCATGACTGACATATTTTCTTGGTCGAGGATTATCGCTACGTTGTTATTTGAAGGTTAGGTCGTCAAGACGTACAAGCACTACGACAGGGCTGACGGGAATGTCACCAGTGTACTCGACGTGAAGGCTTCGCGGCGCCTAGCCTGTATCATATGGGCGTTGCTAACCCACGAATGTATGTAAAATCTTCAAATAATTTGTGTCGTATCTAACTTATCGGACAACCTGATTCGGACATTAGGCTGTGATGAAGGTATGTGCGCTCTCTCTTTGCCTTGCACGCTTATCGGGATGTCCACAGGTTCATTCCAATTTTGGTTGTAGTCTGTCTGCGTCCACCAATCACAGCTCTCAAATGGACCTTCAAACGACTGCTAAACATGGCATTATTCGACCACTTTGCAGATCAGTGCACTCACTTGGAGGTTATGTCGAGTTTCCTATGACTTTTTCCATGGGAAGAAACTACGAGACCCCAACGAACCTGGTTTGGCTCTGTAGTCAAGGTGTGATGAAACGATCTCCTCCACTAGCATTTCACGACCATCTTTTTGGCTCTTGAACCTTCACAACCTCTTCCAATTTATTAGGGACAATTGATGACTTTGACGAAGACTGTTTCAAACTTTTCATAGAATTGTTGCTAGGACGAATCACCCTTCATACTTGTCTCGTAAGTCATACTGTGGTAATGCGATCACATCATAGGCCAATTTAGTCGTCTGGTGGCGGTATTCATGTACATACAGAAAAAACTGAAAGCCTGGCATAGTAGGTTGGGATCCCCTTACGTCGATGGGCCACGGTATTCAGCTTGGTTGGCCCCGTTCTCGGGGTCAGGACGTTACTAGTAAGCCTTTCCCCCGTCTGGCACTGGTGGGTGGTCCCACGACTCGTCACTCAATCGTCAACTGAGAAATTTGCAGCTTGATACCTTGACGCAAAATTGGATGTGAAATTGTACGAAGACTCAGGTTGATTGGATAGTATTAAGACGATCTTCATGGTATCGTGCAGGTGCGCGTTGCAGTGTATCAGTGTTTAAATAACAGCCTTCGGACCCAGATCAAATAAACAAAGGCATGATACTATATAATTCAGGTGTCTGCAGGTGGCGGGTTACCTTTTTTCTAGCATGCTTATGTATGCGTTTCGCTGAGTGATGTGTCTGTCAGTCCGGCCATTTTGGGCTCGACACTACTTAGGTTAGGTGCGCTGTGCATCCGTTAAAGTTCCTATCAAGCTCACTCCTCGGGCCTGCTAGGCGATGCAATATGAGAAGTGTATGGTCCCTTTCCCGGTTCGTGTCGCCACCCTAACTTGTGCAGTCAAATTGAGCAGGTCCAAGACTTCCTTTTCGCTTCGGGCCTGTTGTTTCTGGAAAGGATAATGCTGCCTGCATCTGGCTCGAGTCGTTTCGTCAAGCGCAATATGTATGGTGACTGCGCAGGCACAATTGTGACCAGGGTTCTGATAAAACGTGCGCGGGATGCACCATCTCTTTGCCCTTTCTGCCTGCCTTGCTCTTTATCATCCCTTTCCCCACTATTTCCTTCTGCTGTATTCACCCAAAGGCATTGCTAACTCCCAGCAGTCGATTGCGTTGTGATAATTGCGCGGAATTATCATGCAAGCAGAAGAACTTGCTTCGGTTTCGGCTTCTACTTCTACGTCCGACAACGTCTTCAACAGCCGTTTGGCGTACGGCTTGGATACGTTTATCCTCATCACTATCTTCCTCTTTTTCTTGCTTAATGTTCCCCATGCATTCCTGTATGTTGCAAATCAACGCTCTCAGGTTTTCCGGGGTTATCTCCTACGTTCCACCACACAACTCAGGATGCCTCCGTCTCCGTCAGGAATGGAGCCGGAATCCACAGAGAAAGAGAAGAAAACACTGGTATTTTCCGTTCCGACTCTCGAATCAGAAATGGTCTCCGCAAAACCATGGCACTTTCCTACCTATTTCTCGGGCAGACACACTGCAGCAAGTCACGTTATCCGAGTCTTCTTGATGGCAGGTTACGCCGCCGCAATTTTCTTTGCCGCCTTCTATGCGTCGAACCCATTTTCTAACCCAAAACGCATTGGGTGGATCATTACGTCTCAAATCCCCTTTGTGTATGCCTTTGCTACAAAGAACAACCTTATTGGATTGCTCGTTGGTGTTGGATACGAGAAGGTCCGTTTTTTTTGGAACTGACACGAACCGGAGCATTCTGGCTGACGTTTAGGTCAGCTAAACTATCTTCATCGCCATGTTGGACGATTGATAGTAATTGGGGCGAACGTCCATGCGATCGGCTATAGTATGTAGCATCTCTTCTGTGCACGTGGCATAATTTATCTTAATACGCGTGCGCATTCGCAGTGTACAAGTGGACATTGGCAGGCAACATCTCAAAGCGTATTGCTGAGCAGTACATTCGTTGGGGCATCGTATCGCTACTCTGCTTCGATCTCCTCGGTTTCTTATCGCTACAGTCGGTTCGGAAGAGATATTATAACCTCTTTTTCGGAACACACGTTGTCGCATCAATTATGGTGCTGTTCGCTGTAGGTGTTTTCCACGCTCCCCGATTGCACAACTGACACTGTTATGGTACAGGCGTGTAATCATCAGCCGGCTTGTATTCCTTTTGTTATCGCAGGGTCCGCTGTCTATGGAGTTGACCACATCATCCGTGCTATCAAGACTCGTTACACCGTTGCAACCCTTCGAACAATCCCAGAGTTGGGGCTCACTCAAATAGATATCCCATCTTTGAACACTGGTTGGCGTGCGGGTCAACACGTTCGTTTGCGTGTCCTTTCCACCGCTTTAGGTCTTTGGACGATGACCGAGGTACATCCGTTTACTATTGCAAGTGCCACCGACACGGAGGAAGGGTTGATATTGATGTGCAAGAAGACTGGAAAATGGACTCGAAAGCTGTATGAGATAGCGCAGACTCCTGTAACTGGCGAACAAGTTCAGAGAAGGGTCAAAGTGATGGTCGAAGGACCGTATGGTATGTCTACGAGTTGTCCGGAGGATAATCGAAACTTATCTAGAATCAACAGGTGGTATCGGTGATACCACAGTCCCAAATTACTCGGGGACGATGATTGTAGTCGGAGGCAGTGGCGTGACGTTCGCTTTGTCCGCGGTTCAGGATCTTGTGCTGGCTGGCGATAAAAGTAGGGCCCAAGTGATCGACGTCATCTGGTGTATTTCCGACCCAGGCTTGTCTTTGGCTATCTTTGTGTGTGCTTTCGATTAACCAAGTGTTCTCTCAGCTGCCTTGCGACACTTCATCCCTCTTTTTGCTGTTCTCACATCTCAGAGTGGTTCTGCCAAGCTTCGCGTTGTGGTTTTCTATACCCGTGCTACTCCGCATTCACCTGAAAGGTTTTTGCTCCCAGCTGACATCACCCTCACACCCGGGCGTCCGCGGATCGAAAATCTATTACAGGAGTTTGTGATATCCATGATAAGCAAGGGTGGTACAAATGGTGCGTTCGTCGGTGTTTGCGGCCCCGTTTCGCTTGCCAGGGACGTAGCTCGCGCTGTGAGAACTTTGGACATAGACTCGAAGAAAGCTGTTGGTGGCATCCATCTCCACGAGGAGTGCGTCCTTCCACGATCTCCGCGAATGAGATACGGCACTAACAGACCGCTTCTCTAGAGTTTTTGGGTGGTAGTTCATTGTACAAACAGTCGGATCCATATATTTGGCAGAAATGCTCCGCTTGGCAGTTTTTGGTGTCCGGAAGTAGTGTTTGAATCTGTACTGCAATAATATGACTGGTTTTGCGGCTTTCTGTTGCGAACCGAGCTTCAGAATACAAGTTATGGGGACTTGAGGAATGTGTGATCAGAATTGTCATGTCTAGATACAACATTGATAATGAGCGTCTCAAATTACATGGATCACCTACGCGCAAAGTCTCTCAGGACAGAATGGATGCCTCAGGATACGCTGTTACACATAGAAATTGAACCTGCTCATAATAATAGTGAGTTTAGAACCGACAGATTAGTAGGTTCATCCATGAATTTCCTGCAGCCATCTGCCTGGTGTATCTGGATGTCTGAGTCGGTAAACCCACGATGCACTTGTCAATGCATCTTTCCAGAACGTCAGGAAGGGGTGATGAGCTCTGTTCATTCCCCCCCTAGAATCAGTGACATACCGGTGAATTATTGCCCAGAGACAATGTGGTTGCACAGCCACACCAAGGTGAGTCTAAACTCGGACTCAACTCGTTTACGCGTTCAATTTGCCCTTTGATCAACATCATGGACCCGTACACTCCCAGAGCCCGTCCAGCGCGTAAAAACAACCTGACTTTGTCTGTGAAGGAGTACACCAAGGTACGTTATTTGCGTTACAAATCTCACTACTGACAGTTGATGGTTGTAGATCACCGGAACGATCGCGTCCGTCAGGAGGAACAGACGACTAAGCAACGATATCGAAGAGGAGATTGATCCGCACACGCACAATTCGCGTGAAAGCAGAGGAAGAGGTACTTGTCCTAACCGCCTTGTTTCCGTGTCCGTAGTCATCACGAGCAACTAGGCAATGAGTCGTCATTCATTGCCGAAACTTCATTCGTCCGGGCTCCGTTGAATTCTCGTGTTGGAGCAACAAACACAACTCCGAAAAGCAAAGGAAAAGAAAGAGAGGATGTGCTGGAACATCTACCTATCGATATACAGGAGGCTATGGTCCTGGAGGATCTATTATACGTGTTAATGGTGAGTGGCGTATTCTCACCATGACTCGATGAGATCGACTCGAACACTGCAGGGTATCGAAGGCACACATGTGACTTATCATCCCGATTATTCGCCAGAGGATGACGACCCGCTTCAAGGGATCCGCTTCGTCGTATCATCACCACTGGGTAAGTCTCTTCCTCGTACTAATAAGGATGAGCCTCTCCGTATCGTATCAGACGACCAACCTGCCTTCCTTAGATCCGTCACTTCGGGATTTGACTGAACGCATACTTCCGCTGGGCACATATTATACAGCCATATCCGCGTTTATTGAAAGTCGGAGCCATTTGGACTTTGGCCTCGTTAATCATGCACTTTGTGCTGCCATCCGGGACATGCTCAAGGTCTGTCATTCGTTGCATGAGTAGGGGTTCTAAACGGTTGCGTTGTACATAGGAGTACCAGACCCTTTTATCCCAACTAGAACACGCGTTCAACACGTCCCCGCAATTTTCCCTACAAAAGCTCTGGTTCTATATCCATCCGACGGTTCACACACTTTCTCTAATCTACCAACTAGTTCTTGAGCTAGCTAACACCGACGACGACGAAGGTTCATCCCTTCCCTCCTCCTCCGTAGACGCAGAGCAAGACGCGCGAGATGAAGCTCTCGGTCTGGGTGGAGCAAAACTGAAAGCTGTACTTTCCGAGATTACGAAATCCTCGACGGGTGCGGCAGTACCTGTCAAAGGTGGAGAGGTACTCACCATCATCTACGAACGGATGCAAGGCATGTCAGGAGACCCAACAGCATGCAAAGTATACGGCACTTTACTGAGCGCAGCTGGGATTCCATATGCACAAATGCTTCGTGAATGGATAACGACCGGGAGGTTGCAGGATCCATACGAAGAGTTTTGTGTCAAAGAGAGTAAATTTATTAGTAAGGGTATTCTGGAGGTGGATTACACAGACGAATATTGGGAAAGACGTTATACAGTGAGTCATTCGATGGATCGCTTGCTATTGTTCACCCGTCTTGTCATGTAAAGTTACGTGATGGTTCAACATCATCATCGAAGCGGCAACACGCAGGTGTCCCACCACCAAGGACCCCGGGTGGTAGACTACCAGGTGGTGCATGCATCCCTCCATCCCTCGAGGGGTGGAAATACAAGGTCCTTCTCGCTGGTAAATATCTAAATGTCATTCGCGAATGCGGTATAGAATTGCAAACAAACCAATGTCAAACGAATGAACAGCTTTCAATGGACGACCAAAAGTAGGCCTCGGTAGTGTCCTTCTGATTCAATAAAATGATTGCTTCTTAGATTGTACAAGTTCTTGGAGGATGCCTACACGCATGCAAACCATACCCTTCTACAGCTTCTACTGCAGGATCAGCAATTGATTCCTCGCTTGCGCTCTCTAAAGCGATACTTTTTCTTGTCGCAATCCTCTTTCCTGACACACCTGTTAGACCTTGCCCATACCGAGCTGAAGAAGCCCGCGAAATCGGCCAGCATCGTAAAGCTGCAAAGTTTGCTTGACCTTGCACTCACCAGTGAAGATGCACCATTCCGGGAGGACGTCAAAGTCAGCATCGCTGGTACGGGGCTGTATGAATGGTTGTTGAAAGTCATCAGTGTAAGCGGTGTCATTGGAGGGGACGACGGGGAAGGGGCGCACGATGGTGCAGTCCATGAAGATACAAAAAAGGACCGGGATAAGGACAAGGATGAGAAGAAGCCGATGCTTGGTAAGATTTCCAAGGACGTATGCGCCAACGTGCAATCTCACACGTGTCGCAGCTATCGAGGTTCTCGCACTTGACTACAACGTAAAATTTCCCCTCTCTCTTGTAATCTCCCGCAAGACCATCCTGCGTTATCAACTGCTCTTCCGATTCCTCTTGCACCTCAAAAACGTTGAACAGTCACTTACTTCGATGTGGATTGAGCAAAAGGCAGTAACCTGGCGGAAAGCCGTCCCTAATCATCCTGAGTTTGAGCAATGGAGACTTCGCGTTCTACTGCTTCGCGCACGGATGCTGGCATTTGTTCAACAAATACTGGCCTTTGTCACCTTCGAGGTCCTGGAACCTAACTGGCGCTCTCTAGAGGCGAAACTGGCCAAGGTGACGACAGTGGATCAGTTGCTGAGGGATCATGTCGATTTTTTGGATACTTGCTTGAAGGAATGTATGTTGACGAGCGCAAAATTACTCAGGGTGAGTGGGTCCCGTTGAAGTGGTACTTCTGCTGATGAATGATCTGATATCAGGCGTACTCTCGCATGATCGTAACATGCTCTACATTCGCGCTTTATTCCTCATCATTCACGAAATCAGCATCACAGGCGCTTTCAGCCGCCGAATCGGGCGATGGGGACCAAGCGATGGGCAAACGATGGGATTTCCTGAAGAAGTTTGAGTCAAACTTCAATCATTGGTACGCACATGACACCCGTGTTGGCTCAAACGTCATCTCACGTCTTGCGCAGGTTCAAGGTAAAATGCAATCAACCTATTGGTGATTTTAATGCTCAACCAATGTTACAGTTCCATCTAGACTGTGTGCAGTACTATGCGTCGAGTGAGAACGTATCCCTCCTTCCCCTGGTGGTAAGGTTGAGTAGCATTAAATCCATGTCGTAGCACCTCATACCGTTACATGGTATACATACACTATAGCATAGCCAATTTTCTACATGGGTTCCCAAAGTCTACACCTATCCTTCCCCGTCACCTGAGTGAAAGGAGAGGGCCAACAAGGGCTCAAGCATCAATTCCCTGCAATTACACGACGTATCATGAGGGCGTGCGCTCGACACCGCCCATGAACCAGTTATTTGACGACTGAGCACCGCTCCACCCAGTTGCGCACTCCATGTCCTGACCCGCCTGAAGCACGAGTAAACCCAGCAAAGGAGTCGTTTGGAGGGTAGAGTAGCAGTAATAGGTTGTGTAATGTGGGCGGCGTTTTCTTGAACATTGATCCTGCTCGACAACAACTCGGGCATGATGCGTGATGGACGAGCGTGATCGCGTGAAGAAGGCCCCTTCATTGATAGCGTCCAACTCTCTGGTGCAAAGCATGAGGGGATGTGCTCTGGCAGAGAACTCGAAACGCCCGGTCGTTAGGTGTCAGAGCATGGTCAAAGTTTATGTCCCCCACTGCATATGAGAACGGTGTTCATCGTTGCGAGGGAGCCATCCACTCTAGCAGGGTGGTCGCCTTTGGTCGTGCCTCCGGGTCTTGGTCTGTTAGTTGGCCCGCTATCTCGAGCAGCTTCGTGCGGTCCGCAGAAGAACGACAGCGCAAGCAGAATTCCTCCAGCGTCTTCCCCAGGCTCCACAGATCGGCCAACATCGGCTTGTACTGTCCCTTCCGGACCTCTGGAGCCATGTAATCTTCTGTTCCGACGACCCCACTGTACTTGACATTTGGTGCCCGGACACGAATCGAGACACTAAAGTCAATTATCGAAAGACGGCCGCCTTTTGAGGGGATAGTGATGTTTTGCGGCTTCAGATCCATATGCGCAACGTTGTGCTCGTGCATGAATGCGACCGCCTCCAAGAGCTGTAATGCCACGGACCACATATGATTCGTCGGACGATCCATCAGGGTCAGCCAGCCGCCGCCAACAGACATTGAGACCACGGTGCCTCCTTTGACAGGCCAAAATTGAACGCCGGATATCGTGTGATTCGATGGTGACTCGATCCCGCAGAGGTATTTCAGCACTTGAATTTCACGCTCCCGATTCACAAATTTGAGGAATGCGTGGTCGTCACCTGTCTCATTAACGATCATGGCAAGATCAGGATGCTAGAACGTATCCGTTAGTCTGAGCAGCAATCGAGACATGTCTGCGTACCCCCCACGGGATGAATTCAACCTTGTAATCCATCTGTCGTAAGATGTTTTGAACATCCTCGGCCTCGAACACGCCTAGGTCATCTTCATCCTGTGGCCCACCTCCACGTTCGCCTTCGTGACCTTCTTCGATCGTGTCCAGTTTGGGGGATCCGACGGTCTTCGGTTTTCCATACGCCGAGGTGAGCGAAAGGACTTCCTTTGCGTCAGCCTTGAGGGCAGGAAGCTTACCCTTCTTGCGTGGATCCAAGTCTTGAGAAAGAGCAGTAATTTCCGTTGCAAGATTATACATCTCGCACAAGAAATTTACTTGTTCATCTGTTTCGGAAAGATCAAAATCCTTCTTATAGATAGAGACCTGCGTGGTTTGGTAAATAACTCAAAAATAGTGCATCATATTCATCACTTACCGGCTTCATCTCCGTGTCGCCGGTATTAGTTTGCATCACAATATACCGGGATGCAACCATCTTGGCGTTCACATAGATGGCTACAACGAAAAAATTTCTGTTCGAGGTGGACTTCAAAAGATATTGCCCAATACGGGTAACAGCGATCGCCTGAACGAGCATCCGGTTCCGGTCGCTCTCTGATTTTTGTGATATCACTTCGGAGACGATGAATGGGATTCCAAATTCACGGGATGCAACCATCCAATCGCTCCTGGGGGTGTATTTTCGAAATGCACCGCGAGATAGTTCGGTGTCCAGAAAGATAGGAAACTCCCACGATTTCTCCCCGCAGGGCTGTCAGTGACACAGTGTAGGCATGGATTAGTACCTACGGATGGAATTTGAAACGGCGCGAGCCATCATCCTCAGAAAAGAACGGAGGCTGAACGAAGTTGACAATGAAGTTGCTTGCCTTGAGAAATGAAGGACTCCTATTGATATCTGCCACGTCCTGATCGAAGGAACGGAGAATGTTGTAAAATGCTACAAACTTGCCACTGTGGGTGACTGAGTCCCGGCGAGCTTAAAGATTCGATTGAATTGGGTCCCGAAAATACGGGCATTTGCAAGATCTCGCTCCTGCTCCCTAGCTACCTGAAATAGCATCATATCAATGCCCGGAGGACGGTATGATACTGAGAGTACTTACCTGATACAAGCGTTTCTTCGTTAGAGCTTGCTGAATGGAGGCGAAATCGAGATGATCGTCGTTTTCCGTGACGATACCCTCCTGCAAGTTGTTCGTAACATCACCTTTATACCACTTGGTCAGTTCGCGAACTGTTATTTGCAAACATGCAAACAGCGGTCTATGTTTCTCTCTCAGGGCAGTAACCGCTTCCTCCAACTGCTTGAAGACTGAGCAAACAAAGCGTTCAGTAACACAAAACACACGAACAATAGCTGGGACACCCGCCGTCAGGGAATTCAATAGCCAGGTAAATGTGGTCCTCGGAAAACTCCTCTGCCAACCCACTGACTTTGGTGAATATAGGATCAACGAGTTCTCTATTGTTCTCTTCTGAGCATGATTTCCGGACATCGCTGCGAAACTCATCGTTCGAACGTGCCGCATCCTTGACTAGCGACACCGGATTGTTCAAGTGATAGAAGCGACAGTCGTTGAATGTAATCTTTGCAGAAATGAGTGGCGCAATACCCGCCGTCTTTTGGAGAGCTAAAAAGACATCGTGTCTCGGCGCTGTGGTGAGACTCCACGCGTGAAGTTGTTGTTTAGCAAGATCCAGAACTTGAGCTCATCTATAATAACCAGAGATCAAACACAGTGTCAGTGGTATGACATTGGAAAGGTGATTGAAGTACCACCCATTGCGGCGGGAGATGAAGTTAATGGTCTAAGGGGAAGACTGAAGTTATCTGGACAGACAGTCTCCGACTCGGTGTCTTATATCCTTGGTGTGGACCCAGCTTTTGACTGTGGACGTCGTGTTGTTGGCATTGAAGTTCAAGTTTTTGGAATGGCGAATATTTGGTACGTTCAAATGTTCATTTGTAACCTCCTACATTTGGACCCTCGAGACGACTTGATTGCAGCCCTATTAGAACAGAAGCGACAAACCTCGAAAGGGGTGGATATACTCATCCCCGTGCAGTTCCCGATGCCAACGAGACTCTGTGCGTCGTGGCCTCGAATTATCCGATGCAGGTGTATACGTCGATATAAGTCTTTGTATCTGCTCCCTCCAGGTCAGTAATGTCTTCCCCGGGACACCCACAAACGTTGAGTGTGCTCCAGCAGTGACTCTCAAAACACACGGTCGTTGGGAGTGGACGTTACGTCTCCCCAGTGCATACAGCAACGTCACCGCTTACACGGACGCTCCTCGTCGCTCACGAATAGTCTCCTCACCGTCGGTGTCATCCTCTCAATCGTGAGCGGCGCGCGGTGCTTGGTATCCCACGTGTCCAGCACGATGAACGGACATATCGGTCTCGAACTAGCCAACAGGGAGGGAGACGTTGAACCAGATATCTTGCTACCTACGTTTGACGTGCAGCCCGTCATGCTCGTCGTGGACCTATTCCTCAGCATCGCAGACGAGTCAGACACATGTGAGGCGCCCACCTGTTAACGTGGCCCGTTTCCAAACACCGCTCCCGGACTATCTGCTGTCGACCCTCTGTCAGCGTGCGCTCAAGTTTTCGTACGAGCTCGTTGCGGGGACGTGCTACGGGGGCGGTGTGTAGTCGAGCAGCCTCGGAGTCAGTCGCATCATGAAGGTTTCGATTCGGGTATACAACCACGGTACGCAACACCATAACAACACATCGCAGGCCATGGGATCTGTTGTCGACACTGTACTATGGGGTGCCGAAGTGGTTGGACCCCATAGTATTTTCACACCCCCAGTACCGGTGAATGCTTCGGATGGGCTTGTGACGGACTCGTGGATGCAATTACTTTGTGATTTGTCCCGACGAGTGTTTGAACCTTTTCTGTCGCATTCCGAGTCCTGACTTGCAATCCCTCATAATTCATATTCATATTACTAGTAGTCAACGCTATTGTATTTGTGGTAATAGCCCAGAGGCAAAGAAGAGCACGCGAACAAAAAGAAATCCAAAAAGTGTGGCCCTTCTTCTCTTTGAGCGTGGTCTTCGCGATCGCAACATAACGGACCATGAAAAGCTAGGCGCCGGGGTTAATATCTTTCGTCGAGCTGGAGTGCTAAGTCCGATATTCAAGGGAGAGCCGGGAAAGTCCACGAGTTCACAGCAAACGAGACGCACATTGTTAGAAAACATCAAAACAAGTCTCCCCACTCATCCGTCATGCTAGTTGTACTGACTTTTGTGCTTAAGGGCGCCTGCAACGACGGGCACAAGAATAGGGAGTCCATGTTTGTACAGCCTACAAGGTCATAGCATTAGTGTTTCGACAGAAGGCCGGTAGCATCAAGTACGTACAAGATGACAGTCCTCCTCGGCGTGATACGCCAAAAATTGCTTGACCCAGCAGCGACGCACGAAGGAGGGTTGCCATGTCCGCTGCTGCCCCACACAGCCAAGTATCCGTATGTTCTAGCCGTCAACTGCTGTGGACGCCTCAACGCACTTTGCTTTATAAAGGACGATCATATGGCCGTACCAGCCAACATGCGATACCCAGAACCGCAGAACCTATCTAACCCACACTAGCAACGCGTCGAAAAGCCGTGTCGTGTCCACGGCCTCAATAACCTTATGCTCCTGTGCAAACGGGCAAAAATTTGCCTTGAACTGGTTCCTGCAAGGGATCAGAGGCGCCTCAATGCGCACCGCACTTACGTACAGCATGTCGTTGAACACGAGCATCCCATCGATCGCACGACCGCGTGATCGCCAGCACCCACGCGTCAAGCTCCCTGATCGGGAGACCTGTGAGCTACGAGCACCGCTTGTCAGAGGCAAGGGAGACTTACCCTAGTCTGGGCCATCGGGTAGCTCGTACGTCGCCCCCAGGAGGTGTCTGCAACGGGACTAGCACTCGTGGAGGCCCTCAGAGAGAACCACATCGCCCGTACCATCAAACGGGTTATCTGGGATGGGGACGCTTGAACAGCGGTTGTGTCTGAAAGTGGGGTCGTTTTCTGCGCCTGACACGCCGCCGTCGGTGGGCTCTTTAAGTCGCGTCTATTCCTGGGCAGTGCGCACGACCATGCGCGTAGTACCCGGGATACATGCGTAGCGACAGAGGGCAGGTACGCTGCATACACATCCGGCGCATGAAAACGCGTTGTAATCGACGGATATCGATAGTGGTGAGAAGCCATCTTTCTTGCCCTCTGAGTTGTCGTTGGCTTGTTATTGTCTATCCGATGGGGCGAGCAAGACTTGCGCGGTGGCCAGTGACACAACTCGTGAAACCAGCCCTACAATAGATGTTAACTAGAGGAAGATGGCTGACCTCGCCGCCTTTGCATCTGCGTCCTTCTCACTGGCAGAACGATTCCTGAAAGTTTGTCTGTACTGATTCGAATTGTTTCCCTTCTCCAAGGAGAACAGGGAGCACGAGTGCACTTGGAGAAGCTGTTCGTCGACACGGGTGAAGAGGTAATTGGCTCGTGTTTCCGGTGCAGTAAGAACTCACAAAGGAGCAGCATCAGGAGGAGGACTGGCCTTGTTTTCGAGTATGTATATTAGAATGGGTACAATCTTTAGGCGTGCGAAGTTCCGCCTTCTTCATCCTATTCGGTCATGAGGGACAAAAACGTCTTTAACATAAAAAGATGTTTGCCTCGCATGGTACGTCCGTTGCAGTGTTGTACTGTGATTAGACTGTTAAGATTGTACTAGAGCTGGTCGCTGGACAATCTCTACAGCGTCTGGGCGCGTTCTTTTGTCGCACAAAAGCATGTAGCTTTCAGTCGAACAAACCGGACTCTTTTCCAGCAACGCTGGACCGCGAAGGCTCTTATGCGTGCCTACCACGGGGACTTCATTCCAGAGAAAACATTCAAACGCTGGTATCTCCCAGCGACGCTACCGGATGTGCGCCCTCGCCTGCAGACAAAGGATAGCTTGGTTTTGGATGAATTCGCTGGCCGAACAGAGCAACTCGGACGAGCGGAACGCAGGAAAAAAGAGGAAGACGAGAAAGGCCTTGCTCCCGTTGGAAGTCTGATGATGGCTGAAATTGAGCGGCGGATAGACGTGTTCATTTTCAGGTGTTGCTTCGCGTCTAGCGTGTACGAAGCGCGGAGATTGGTGATCCACGGCCATGTCTTGCTCAATGGCAAGAAGGTACACGCTGAGTCTGTCTATTCCTTCGCTATATTGACTTTTCTGCGTAGCATTCGGATGCCAATACCCGGATAGCCCCAGGTGATATGGTCTCCGTGGATCCTGCGGAAATCAGGTTCTTGCAAGAGCCAAAACCACCCAAGGGACCTGAAAGTGAAGACAGCAGTTCCCCTACTAAAGCACATGTAACGCCATCCCAAGCATCTGACGGGCTCACACCATTCCACCTGCCTCCATATGCATCACCATTTATTTTCCTCCCTGCATATGCCGAAGTCTCATTCCAAACGTGCTCTGCTATCTATATCCGCCATCCCACCGCCCGACCTGGATACAGCGAGATTCCAACACCTTACGATGCCGACGGGGAGGTCGTCCGTCTCGCTTGGGAGTGGTACGCGAAGCGTCGACCAAGGACCCGGAGCAAGAGTCAGTTGCAACGATTACCCGAGGGTCGTGATCGTCAGGTTGGTGGGATTTAAAAGACTGTCAGGGCTTAGCCGTTCTTATGCTTGATGTTGAGTAATACACATGAATGCAAGATGCCTTGTCATCCTACTCACCACACTCTTCCCAACTGCATTTTTGTTTGATTGCATGATTGTGCAATCCCAGAACGTCCGCTCATCGTCCCGAGGACCATGTTTACGGCAATCGTTGAAAATGGACAATCCAAACGGAAATTCAAAGTCACCTCCAGCCGTAGATATCGAAGATCGTGCATCAGTATCGGCGTGGGTCAACGCTAGCATCAGTCCCTCATTCCCCTCGGCCCGACGGATAAATAACCCTCCAGCACAAAGACTTATTGCATGATCTTCGTTTGTCCAGAAATCCGAAGCTCTTGTCCAAATGTAAGACAATTGATCAGTTGATCATATGTGGGTCGTACTTCCTGTGCTTCTTCTCAGGTTGGGTGGAAGGATCATGCTACTTACGGAAATATTCAAGGCAGGCTGTGGCCGTCCGGGGTCCGGTTTTTGTCAAAAACCCCTGATAAGCCATGATATCCATCATTCAATCTCATGTCAGGAACAACCAACACTGCTTTCCGGGGTGTGGAAAGTCCTCACAGCTATAAAGCAGGTATACAGGGCATCGTCAAAGCTAGGGCGCGCTCAGATGGTTGCATTCCTCTTCGCTCTATTTGCGTGCTTGCAACTAAATGCTGCATGGGAAATACCTCGGGTTGCACATCAGCCCAAATCAGTCGCGTCATCCAGTGTTATACACCAGCTCTTGCAGCGCAACCTCGATATCACCGTGAGGCAAAGTGGGTGTCCAAGCGGGTTTTGTGGGTCTGGTTTTTCACGTTCTTGGTGTATCCACACTGACGTCGGAATTTACATAGCTGTTTGCCCCAACTTCCCTGATTCATGCGCCCCGGATGGAAACACCTGCGTATATCCATCGCGTAATTGAACGAGCTCTATATCTCACCAAAGCTATTCAGTGTAGCGCAACAACAAACTGCCCACAAGACTCCTTCGTACGTTTCTTTTGAGCGTTTCGACACCGTAGGCTGATGTCGTTGACACCACAGTGTTTCGAGAACGAGTAACGTGTCGCACGACCCGGTCTGCCTATATTGATTAGCCATCTACAGATGTTGCCCAAACGATTCTCAGACTTGCGGTGGAAATCTCTGCTGTAAATCAGGAGCTACGTGCTGCAGCGGTAACAAAAGTTGCTGTGACTCGGGAGCGCCGATCTGTTGTGGGGACGGTTGCTGCCCTTCGAACTTCATTTGCTGTTCTGACGGCGGGTGTGCGTTGTATGAGTTACAATGAGAGCGATGGACTGACATGTATTGAAGGTTGCCCCGACGGGACCATCTGCAACCCGGGAAGTTTCATCTGCACGGTCATTGGAGGCGGCCCAGTCGGTGGCGGTGGTGGAGGCAAAGGAGGAACCACCAAAGCAGGCCTAAGCACCGGAACACCGGGGCCCAGTCCATCGAGTTTAGGCTTGAGCATATCGTTGATACAGCCCACGCTCATCCCGACGTCATTTGTGATTTCTATCCCAATTCCCACCTTCACCATACCCAACGCTTCATCCAGCACCAGCGCTACTGCTGGTACGCCGTCCAGTGTCAGCGCCCCATCGTCGAGTAAGATTTTTTCATAAAGTTTATGCAACAGTGAGTTCCTGAAGCTTGGAACCTTTTTAGATGATTCGTCGCACAACATTTCCAAAGCTCCCCTGTGTGCTGTCAGCATCGTACTGGTGGCCGGTCTTGTTGCCTTCTATGGATTTGTCTTTTAAACGAGATTCATTTTCGACCAATCATCTTTCATTCTTTCCCGTGTTGTTGCTTCTGTACTTTGTGAAATATACTTTGCCAACGTGTCATATAAACCAATACATTGCCGTACCTTGAATGGATCAAATTCAAGATATTATAATCTTCACTTTATAGATGCTTTGAAGGCTTCGGAGATTCAGCCAGAGCCACCATCAGATTTCACACTGGGAGATTGTATACACGGTTTTCGTACCTGAATAACCCCCAAATTGATGAAATAGGCCGTCTACGTCAGACCATCAGACTCCCGTAATCGCAGGCTGCAGCTTGTGATCCACCGAGAACGAGAACTTCCGTACGAATACCACACAAGTCTGAGCTGGCCATAACACTGCGAAGCTATGGTCATACACGCCTAGTTCCATTGAAATATGTTGCTGGCCCTCCGGACATTAATCTTGTGGTCTTTCACTGCTGCTGAAACTGAGAGTGATGCTACGCTGCACAGGCGGTGTAGATGGACTGGCCAACGTGAGTCTAAAAAAGGTCTTGTACCAGGCTTTGAATGATGGCCAAGTGCGTCGTTGATGAATCTGGTCAGAGCATCACCTGCGCATTCCTTCAATACGTTATTGGTGCGTGGTTGAACTAGCGAGCTGCCAGCTAGGTCAGCATAATAATCAACGTTCACTGAAACGATAGCATCGTAGAACATGATAGCTTGAATGTCAATATGTTTTGGTAGGGTCTATCCAGAGTCTTCGTTGTTGAGAACATGGACATGTTATGATCGGGGCTGGTTCGGAAATGTACCAAATTCTGCTCTCCATACCGAAACTACGGCCTGTCTGTCAGATAATTTTTTTTAATGATGAAGTGCAGACGCTCGTGTCTCCATTAGCGATTCATGAGCTACGACTGACTTGCTCGTATGGCCCTGGATCATGGGTGCTAATCTTATGACTACTGTCGCCAACACGACGACAGGTTGCCTTCTGAGTAGACCGTGGGCGGACAGTTGTCAGTCACCGCCGTCAAGTCATGACATTTAAACTCTCACCTTTGCTCTGACCCGCAACTCCCACAGAGACACGGCATCACCGTGGCGTTGGACCACATGGTGTGGTTGCTTGTAAGATCGTCCGCAGACTTGGAGCCTGGAGGTCGACCAGTCCACGTGAAGCGCCATCACTGCGCGTCACTGAGCATCCTGCATGGCACGCCCGATCACGCGCGCGACATTCATTCCTGTGTCCCACAGAACGACGGGGACCTTGATCTAGCCCGCGCTTGTGACGACAGCCTTGATCTTGGACGTACCGGGCTTCAAGACACGCACGGTCGGTGTCCTGAGCTTCTGTGAGACGCTGTTGCTGGCACGACTCTAGCTCAACAAAGACTCAATGAAACTGGCACTGGCACTGGTTCTTCCCTGATCGTCAATAACATGTACTTAGAGGCAGGGTAGTCGTTTCATAGCAAAGCTGTGTTGACAATGTTATCTTTTAGTCGTGTCGTCATCGGAGATTGAAAGTCGACTTTCGATTCCATGAACCGTTGGCTCACAGACGACCCCGTCGTCCTCAACGCCCTCCTCCTCGTCGCAGCCAGCTCGCTCGCCGTCGCCCTCACTTCCTGTCTCTGGAACCACATCTACCACAACGACGTACCCGCCATCCAGACACAACAGCCTGTACAAGAGCAAAAGGAGACCAAGAGTACCCGCTCAAAGGAGCGTCGTCGCAGGGGAAAGGACCCCTTTCGGGATCTCCTCAAGGGCGGGAAGAAGTCCAGGGCCCTCCTCAGGGCCATCAAGGTACCCGACCATGACACCACGCCTCCTTCTCCAGACACCCTCTCGAACCCAAGCATACACTCGGCATCCTCGACCTCTCGCTCGGACTCTCCAGAACCTGCCGGGGATCTTGTAGACACAGACCAACTCGTCTCTCATCCAGACGTCAAGTCCGATGATGCCATCCCAAACGGAGACTCATCGGTAGTCGCATCCACTGGCAACTTGTCCGATCACGGCACCTCTGGCGTGTGCTCTCACGCAGACCACATCCGCTCTCATTCCTGCACGCCCGATTCAATGACGGCCATGGACACGCAGGCAAACGTTAGTTCCGCCTCGACAATCATTGGACATGTCTCCGAACTCGCACCCTCATCTCCGCCCGTTCCAACGCTCTATGTCACACCGTCACGCGACATCCAGACAGCGTCCACAAGCGATGTCGATAAGCCTGCTTGTTCCCGAACAAGACTACCAGAGTCGAAAATAGATCCTGGTGTCCAGTCCGTAGTCGACAGCGTGGAAATATCGTTTCCCTCTATTTATCCCACTGTACCTTACTCCTCTCTATCTAAAGCCGCATCCACGTGCGTACTTTGTCCTTCCTTGTTCTCTTTCCAGTATCTTATCCTAGTCTCTAGTAATCTTTCCGCGGACGGTGCTGGTTCATCGACGCCAACTAATTGTGGAGAATCGTCCGAGTACCCTTTTAGTGCACAGCATCTGGATCCAGATACACAGCTTGCATCCTTGCGCGATGCCCTCGAGGCAGCACAGTTACGGGAAGAGCAACTTCGGGTCGAGGCAGAGCAGGCAAGCAAGGAACGTGACGAACTCTGTTGGAGATGGAATGAAGATGCAGGTATTTGGCGAAGAAGAGAGGCAGAGGTGCGTCTAAATGAACATTCTTCCTGTGCACGGCCCGACTCGCAAGTCCGGCAGCTCCAAACCCAAATACACCACCTCATGCAGCAGGTTCAGGCGTATGCGACCGCTGCGTCTTTTCCACCCTCAGGCTTCTCTTCTCCGACGTCGCCTCATTCGCACTCGTCGCCATTACTCCAGCACCCTGCACTTGCGCCGTTTCCGCTTCCACCCGCAATTCAGACGCAGAACTCGGCAAGCCCACCAGCGCACGTGCAAGCGTTGCTAGCGTGTGCACCTATGCTGACATCACAACTACCGGGGTTCACGGCACCCATTCCGGGGGGATACCCAGGTGTGGGCCATGGCATGTCACCCCTGTTGTGGCCTGGGATAGGCCTCTCTGCTCCTAATCGAGACGCACGACACGGCGGACGATGGACACCGGACTCGTCTACGTCCGGGTCGTGGTCACGGGGCCGGCGACGACGACGGACCGAGGTGAAGAGCGCCTCGGACGAGTCATCGCTGGACGGCGTGGACGGCTCGGACGAAGACGCGTGGGAGGAAGAAATAGAAGAAGACGAAGACGAATTCAGAAACAATGCGCTGGCGGACGCAATTCTGAAGCGACCAGAGAGCATCCGAGATCTGAGTATTCTGCGGAAGCGACCGGGCGTGCGCGGTGTAAATCCACCCACAAATCCGGTCGTGGACGGCGCCGCTGCACAATGACCTTGGACTCTCTTGCTCGCCCAACGTTACCCCCCGTTTGCTGATACCCACAATGTAATTTAAGTAGCATTCGTTTGACGGTTCTCTCCTTCAGACTTTTTTCTTTGGCAGAGCATGTTTTTATCCGGTCAATAGGAACGGGACTCGTTTTTATAGTGCAATGGTATAAGCACCTTGTGGTTGTCATTGCACAACGCAGAATCCTATCGTTACACAAGGCCATCATGACACCTCCTTTTGCTGTGCGAGCAACCGCCTGTGACAGGGTCAATCAGGGATTGCAAGGCAAGATCGGTAAACATACTGCCTAGCTGCGAGGACCATCTGGCCCTTGCGTTCACGAAGACTAGCCTCGCGTTTCTCGGCTGTGTCCTCCCACTTTGTGCCACCACCCGCGTCGGCTGCAGGGTCAGCGAGCTGATGCTCAAGGTGATAGCGCTCGATAAGCGAGGGGGGACGTGAGGCCGTCGTAGGTCGCGGTGTCGTTACAGGTCGGGGCGGAGGTGCATTGTCGCGGGGGTACAGCGAAAAATAAGCAGCCGGAGGCTATAGACCACGATGAGCGATACACCGTACGTAGCCGTGCAAAAGCCTACCGGGTCAAGAAACCCATGCTCGAGGATCTTGTTGGATGTGAACTCGACGCTGCCAGTGCGCAGGAGATCGAAGCGGATGTTGTCGCTGCGGGGTGTGAGTGGCGGGTGTGGGGGCGGTGTGGGACGTACGTGGGGATGTCTGGGAACATGGTGTGGATCTGGTCGACCTGGGGTGTGTGTGAGCGGGGTGGTGGGCGGGGCGGGCGGGGGGAAGGG
>JBBPUD010000316.1:0-28182 GCA_038094475.1 Phylloporus aff. rhodophaeus
AGCGGAGCCGATGGCATCGGCGAGGCTATGTGGAGGAGTAAGCGTGATGACGAAGGAAGTGGAAGGTCGTAGAACGACGTGGAAGGGAATGAGTCATCACGATGACGAGAGACGTGTCCGTGCACGAGCAAGGCAAAGATCAAGGCAAAGAACAAAGGAAAAGAGAGAAAACGTAACACCCACTATACAAAAAGAAAGACCGTACAAAAATAGAAAACTATTGCCCAATCACACTACTGAATACTGACTACAAAATCATGACAAAAATCCTAGCTACACAACTCACCCGCTACACATGCCAACTTCTACACCTGGACCAAACAGGCTTTGTCCCAACCCATTTCATCTTCAACCCAATTAAGCTGGCTGAAACAATGTGTGCATATGTAGACTACATGGAAGAAAATGGCGCCATCGTTGCTCTCAACCAAGAGAAAGCATACAACAAAATAGATCACACTTACTTACTAAAGACCCTCAGAATGTTTAACCTACCTGACCTATTCATAAACACAGTGGAATCCATATACAAACACGCACACATGGCAGTAATGATAAATGGTGTCCTGAGCGATAAGTACCATGTTACCCATCCCCTTTCCTGCCTTCCATTCACCCTGGCAATAGAACCACTAGCAGCATCCATCAGGAATGCACCAGATCTTACCAGTTTCCACATACCCAATGCACCATCTAAAATAATAATAAACCTATATGCTGATGACACTACTGTCTACCTATCACAAAACGATAAATACGAAACACTAGAACGCATACTTAATACCTGGTGTATTGCATCTGGAGCCAAATTTAACCTCAACAAAACTGAGATTATCCCGATTGGCACCAAACCTCACAAAGACCAAATTATTGAAACATGCTGCCTACATCCAGATGACCACCTACTAACAGAACAAATCAGAATAGCCAAAGATGGACAACCAACACGAATCCTGGGAGCATGGATTGGAAATAATGTTAACCAACCCCAAGTCTGGAATACAACACTCAAAAAACTGCATGCAACGCTTAAACTATGGGCAACAACAAAACCAATGCTCGATGCCTGCTGGCTTATCATCCAAATGCTTGTGGGTGGCATGATGCAATTCCTCACAAAGGCACAAGGAATGCCGCCTGAAATCGTAACATCCCTCCAACACATCACACATGATTTTCTCTGGGACAACAAACGAACCCCCCCAGGACTAGGTATCCACAATCTCACTAAACCAAAGTCAGAGGGGGGAATTGATCTCCTAGACATTGATGCAAGAAACCGGGCTATAGATATCACCTGGCTTGCAACATATTTGGATCTCTCACCACAACGCCCAATGTGGGCCTTCATCACGGACGCCATTATCAATACCATCTGTAAAGACAACATACGTAACCCAGGAGACATCAACATATTCCTAACAACACTACGCCCCACTGGCCGTACACGCAGAAACAGAAAGCAAACGCCACACTCGGTAATCAACTTACTACAAACTGCTCAACACTGCAACTTATCATTTGCACCCCCCAAGCTGTCAAAATCATTAAAACGACAACTCCCTGCCTGGCACCACCTGGGCGTCCCCCTCCGAACTTACAAGAAATGAACAGCGGACTGTCTAAGAATCACCCACAAAGCAGCTCACATCCGTGATCTCATATGCATTGGCTGCCGACTCACAAATGTAAACAACAGATGACACAAACCAGACAAAGACTGCAAATGTCGATGATGCCGCTGTGACCGGCAACTTGGCTGTAAAAACCCCCACCAGTGTGCACACGCAGCCCGTACAATAGTAGGCTACCTCCCTCCCATCTTCAACCCCCATGACTCAACCCCAAAAGACGGCCTCACACTCACCCCACACAGGAAAGAAGCAAATGCACGAGCAAAACTACTAAAGAGTGATAGCCTCCTCTTTGACCCAACTATGACTGCACAAAACCATCTACACAACTGCTTCTGAATCCTAGGTGACAATAACAACAACCCCACCAAACCTGCATCCTGTTACAATTTTCTCTCCTTTTCCCTTGTCACCCCTTTTCCCTTCGATTCCCTTCTCCTGTCGCCCCTTGTATCACCACGCCGAAGTACTTACATCACTTCCTTGATCATCTCATCACGTTCTCTAGCTCCTCGTTTCACTAGCTGATCTCGTACCCTTTTTCTCGTGATCACTCTTCCTACTTCCTTGATCACTCAAATACCTTTATTCCCTTCTCTAGCTTTAGTCTTGATCTCGGTCTCTCCCTGTGTACATGTTTGCTTGTGCCTTAGTAGTGTCTTGTACCGACACCTCTATAGTTTCCCTAGTAGTCATGTACCTCATACTTGACTAACACAATACAAGTGTACATCTCATGTCACCCCTTGCGAACACCCTTGAGAACTCTTAGACAACGTTGTCGTACCTCTTCGTGAGCGTCCTCCATCTAACGAGTAACGTTCAAATTTCATCCTCGCTTTGGTACACTTCGTGTAACACATCCCGACTGCAATGCCCAAGACCAGAAATGGGACAACACGCAGATCTGACAATAATTTACACAGATGGATCATGTATAGATAATGGAAAAATGACTGCCCAATATGGGGCCGGAATATGGTACAATACAGACCATCCTCTTAACTGCGCCATCCGAGTCCCAGGACATGAACAGTCCAACCAAACCAGAGAAATAGCTGCCATCACCATTGCACTATCCCAAACCAATCCCACGTTACCACTTGAAATAAGGTCAGACTTGACATATGCCATCAATGGCCTGCTCACCAACCTACGAAACTGGGAGGACACAGGATGGGCAAACATTCCTAACAAAACCTGGTTCCAACAAGCGGCCTATCTCCTCTGTAGTCGCGCTGCCCCCACCTACCTTAAATGGCTAAAAGGACATAATGGCACCCACAGTAATGAAGAAGCTGACCGGCTTGCCCGCACTGGTGCTGAAAAAGATGAAATAGAGAACTTCCAAATCGACATCCCACCACCCTTCCAAATCGATGGCACAAAACTAGCTGGCATCACACAAACTACCGCCTACAATATCCTCCGATCCAAGTGAACATATGACTACTCACAGGCAACGCTTATCAACCTCGACATAACCAGACATGCAATCAAGGACATTACAGGTTCCCTTGAAACTGACCGAACCCTATGGCTTAACCTACGACACCCAGACATACGACGCCCTATCCAATCATTCCTGTACCGTGCCATGACAGATGCACTCCGCACCGGAAACTTCTGGAACCACATCCCTACATATGAACACCATGCTAAATGTTCACACTGCCAAGCCCCCACAGAGACCCTTGAACACATACTCACTGACTGTCCTAGTGTCGAAGCAAAAACCATATGGTATCAAGAGGCATCGCATCGTTAAATTGTCAGCAAGTAGCCAGCAGAGCAAACCATTGTCTCAATGAACCGGTGGAGAGGGGAGACTGGGACAGACTACCTATGGTGACAGCTGACGACTAGGACTACTACGCCAGGACCCCCGACACCGCACAGTCCAGGCAGACCAGAGAACCATGTGAAGTGATGATGTCTCGGGTTGCCATGCGGCATTTTCCAGCCATCAGACACCCCTCTCCGAGGACACTTACAGGATACCATACCATAAGTGGTCACCGGTCACCCCTGGCGGAAAGTCTCACGCGAGATAGTGCTGAGACCCCTGCCACTGCCAGCCCACGTAAACATGAAAAGATAACGTGACCGCGTGCCACCTTCTCAGACCGTTCGCCGTGCGCTGTCTCAGCAGTCACCGACGCCCCAAACCTGTAAATATACCACCCAAAGGCACCGTTCATTACCATCGTGGCATCTTAACAATATGTAAACAAGACATGCGTGCATCGACCGAGCAAGCTCGCATCGGTTTGAACAGGAAGCGCGGCAGCAGGTTACGTTTATGACGAGTCAAGAAGTTGTTTCAGCTGGCCGCGCATTGTACGCCCGGTTCTCTTCGGTTCTCTTGTGGGATTACAGCAGGTCGCTTGGGTCCAAAAGGTTGGTAAAAAATATCACAGAAAAGGACTTTGGAACGGGTTGAGCATCAGAGTACGGACAAGAGGTATCGCATCGTTAAGTCGTCAGTAAGTAGCTAGTGGAGCAAATCATCAGCTCAAGAATAAACGGGGAGAGGAGGGGGTAACGCAAAACATAGTGCTCGATAGGGAGGAAAAGGGTAACACTAACAAAGAGGATTGTGCAAGAAAAAAGCAGTAAGAAAATGCGCGTCCTCCAATCATATCCGCACACTCTCAAAATCAAATGCCTGCAACTGGAATTTCGACAGGTCATCTACCCGACTGTCCTTGGGGTCTAACGATGTCGCATCTGTGCTAGCTGTCATCGTCGTCGTTCGTGTCACCTCGGTGTCATCAGAGGTGGTCGTCGCGCCAACGCTCCGAATCGTCGGTGCGATTGTTGAATGTGCGAAAGAGGGCATGGGGCCCAAGACAGAAACGCGGTTCATATCTTCAGATGTCCGTAGTGGGAGCTCTTCCAATGGCGACAGCTGACCCGATTCTCTTGTGCTACCAAAAGCTGAGACCGAGGGTGAGACGGGACCACCTTGCCGGCGACCAAACGAAGAAAAGGAACCTGAACGGAAAGAACCTGAGCTTGTAGTTTGTATGTGGGAATGGGCAGATGGGCGGGAGGAATTAGAGCCAGAAGGTATGTGGGAGGACATAGGTGCCGAACCGGAAGAACGCGAATATGGACTCAGGTGTGAATGTAGCGAACCTCGGTCAGAGAGTACGGGATGAAGTTGGTGGACTACCTGAGGCTGTCGAGCGCGCAGCTCAGTAATCAGTCAGAGGCTTCCCTTGAAGTAAACTTACCGTACCAAAGGTTACCCGCTGCTCACCTGGGTCAGATCCAGTCTCACTCGTGCTGGCACCAAGTAATCCAGCCATTGATCTCCACCGCTCCCCTGCTCTTGGAGGTTCAGCATCCAGCGCGTCGGTCGCGACGCTTGCATTGTTCGACGATCCAGTAATAACAGAAAGGGAGTCACGCCATGCTTGCGCGTGTGAGCCACTAAGCCCTGGGGGGCTTGCTACACCTCTTGTTGTCGCAGATACGCTACCAGATGCTCCGAATGGAGAAGCAGGTTGCGGAACGGGGAGATCAAGTACATCAACTCCTTGGGAATAAGGGAAGCTGCCACGACTCCCTAATGAGTCATACGGATCACTGACAGCGTACGCCGGTGGTGCCCCTGTTGGCAAAGGAGGAGGGGCAGATCCATTGCCTGAACCTGGAGTACGTGCGCTTGCGGGTGTCATTGCGCGCGAAGGAACGGAAACGGGCGTGTCTAGGCGCGATAAGGCGTCGTGGTATATGGTGTTACCGGAGATGGCACTTTTGGTACTGACAGACGACATGGGTCGGTCGCCTTCCAGAGTGCGTCCAAGGCCTACTCGGGACCGAACATGCGGTGCGCTCAGGAGTGACTGGTTGACCTCGGGATCGTCGGCGCGTACTTGTCCACCAGACGACTTGGAGGTATTGCGTGACGATGAACCCCCGAACCAACTCTTTCTCAGCCTCGAGATCGAACTAAGTCCAAAACTATCCCTCCAGCTGCTTGGCCCTGCAACTGGACCATCGTCGGAATACACGTTGGAAGACTCCTCCTCACTTGGGGAACGTGGACCAAGTTCCTTTACTTTAACTCGGCGTGCAGTGTATACCTTGGAATCTTCCATGTCGCTCGCAGGATAGGAAACACTGCGGACTGACTTTTCTTTTTCATTCAGAGAAGAGGACTTGCGGACTGATTGACGGTCGACATCAAGAGGTGGTGGAGGGAGAAGGGGTGAAAACACCTCAGGTAATGTTGTATCGCTTGGCCGTTGGATGCCATACATTCGTGGTGGGCTTAAAGGCTCCTCTCCGTCGTCGATTTTCAGAAGCTCGCCAGGGGGCATAATGAATCCGGTCATCTCGCTACTTGGTCGCGCAGGGAAATGAGGTTCGTCACGGTACGCTTGTCCAATGGGTCCACCACCAGGGAGTAAGACACCATAATCTGTGACGGCAGACGAACCTGTGTGACCAGAATCGCCCGAACCAGTACTGCCTACTATCTGCGGTGCTGCAGCGCCAGGAGGGAGGGAAGCGACAGGACGAATACTTGAATTGGTACGTCCAGATCCACTTAGGGCGTTCCGACTGCGTCGGAGGAATGAATCAACCTCTTCCCCGCTATCTCGTGGAGAGCCAACACCGGCGGGTCTCTCTTCATCAGGAGGAGGGGCCGATTGACTAACGACTTCCCAGTGTGTCCAAATCGGGGTCTGGTGATGTTGGTTCCGTCTTCCACCGCGGTAGCGAGCGAAACATATGATAGTGAGGATCAAGAGATTAAAGCCCACGATTGCGCCAAATATAGTGCCAATGATGGCACCTTTTGAGAGTGTCGAAGAGCTTGAGTAAGGATACGATGTGCTAGACGCAGTAGACGCAGTGGAAGTGGAAGTAGGAGTGAAGGCAGGGGAGGATGTGAATGTAGAGGGCGTCGTGATCGCATTAGGTGTCGCCGCTGAAGATGTGGACGTGAACGACGCGGGAGGAGTAAGACCACCCCAGGTCCATACCCCGTTAGTTCCAAGGGGTACCTGCAAAGACAAAGAAGGAAATATCAATCACCGCCCCAACGACGTCATTACATTCATTAGCCATTTGAGCTCCGTCCCATGGAAGACAGTTCCCACTTTGGACGCGCATAGCAGGAAACCCAGTCCCCACTGAAAGGGTACCGGAGATTAATCGGATAAAGAAATACTCACGCTGGGCCCATAATATGTGAGAGGTAACTCCAATGTCGTTGTATGCGTCGCAACAGGCTGCCCAGCCGCGTTCGTGACGACGACCGTTGAAAGCGTCATCCATGAAGGTAGTTGCTGTGTACCTGCCATTGCGAATGACAAGTGATAACGCGGTGGTGCAAAAAGAAGTAAGAACGCAGAATGGACAAGTAAATGATAAACTAGATAATATTTGACAATTTAAACGGTCGAGTGAGTTGCAGAACCGCCTGAGAGAGGTTGAATGGACGAGGGAATGTGTAATCTCTACAGAAAAAGGAAACCGAGTTAGGTTTGCTGTGCCCGAAGAAAGAAGCCACGGACCTAATGAGTCAGTATTCTGGAGGTGAAAATGTTCGTTAGAAGTGTTCGTGAGGAAAAGGACAGGAAAATCAACGATGGAGGGTCTCCGAGAGAGATGAGAGCAAGTGCACTGTGGGAACAAAAGAGCCGACGCGGTTCGTTTGTCACGTGCGTTGATTTTCGAATTACCTGTCATCTTAACACCTTGTTACCTTGACATTAAGAAACACAACGAATTGCCTCGATCGATCATACAACATGAACATGCCCTTGTCATGCTTGGAATCATCCATCACTTCTTACCCAGTTGAGAAATGTTCTCCCGGACGGTCTCCCCCTTTTTGTGTATGATCTCGCTGTTGCGATTCACTTCTGCTCGTCTTTCTTCAACTGACGAGATCATACTTGTGTACGCCATGACCTTTTCCCTTCGCTGTGGATCAGTATTTCAGCTCAATAATAGGAAAAAAAGCCTACGTCAGATGGTCCTTCACCTGCACCGGCGCATGAGATCAGAATGAACGTTAGGTTAGCACCGCGCACCATGTTCAGCATCTCCGTGTATTCCTGAGCAAGTTCTGCCTAGCGCATGAGCCACATTCCAGAAAGATTTGGAGAACTTACTATCTGCATCTTTCAGCCATTCTTCCCTCGAGCACTCTCTGTATCGCTTCCAGTCTGCCTCGATCTCCTCGAAATTAACATATTCCTCAATGTTCTCGAATATGGCACCCGCTATCATAGTTGGATCCAATGCACCGACAAACGAAGTCTGTGGTGCAGGGGTTGGTGAAATATGGGGACTCGAAATCGGAAGGTATTCCTGGTGTTGCGCATTATTCTGACTGGTACAGAACCACAGAATGCATCAACTTACATCTGGATCGTGTTGCGCATGCCTCATTCTCTTCGCCAGCTGCGCCCGATTGTCGCCATCAGTGTACCACCTGCTTTCTTCTGCATCCTCAGCGCGCGTCCCTCGTTTTGTACCCCGAAAGTTCCTCTGTGGATCATTGCCCTGCTCCATACCTACCTCCGCCTCACTCATTGCATCTAAGGACCTCGAACGCACAAATACGCTCTCTGCATCACGGCCAACGTCTCCCATGTTCGTATCCGGTGCCCCAAGAACACACCTGGGTACTGGCGCAGAGATGTCATGCTCGAGATTTGCCAATTGATCCTCACTTGCGTTTCGACCACTGGCAGACGCCTGAAAGACACGCATATATCCACCCATGTCGGCTCCACCACTCGCACCCATGTCCCTATCACCTCCAGGTCCCATAAATGCGATACTATTCGTGTTTCCATTTAGAGTATCCTCGTCACGGCCGTCTGAACGACCTCTGAGTCCCTTTTTGAGGACCCTCGGCATGGACGCTGGTGTCAACGGCCTCGGAAACTCGAATGGGCCCGGTCCCATCATCTTCCTTGGAGTCTGCCCAGCCACTTGTTGTTGTTCTTCTGTGCCAATATGTTGTTTCATCGCCGGATAGGGGATAATCGACATTGGTGTCATTTCCGGTCTGAGAAGTCCTTCGAAGCTCCGCCGATGCACGTTCGCGCTCAGACCCTGACCTTGTGTTGGACGTGCCCCTTGTGACTCGGCGTCAGTTCCTGCACCTCGCTTGTGGCCTAAGAAGGCAGCGATCGATCGCGCTTTGCCGTTCCCGCTGACATCCCCGTCTCTGTCGCGCGTATCCATCGGGCGCGAGGGGCCGTTGGTTTCGGATGATGGCGCACAAGACGGTGGACGTGGTATGAAGGCCTGTCGGGCACTCATCTCGACCTATGCGGGATGGATGAGAGAGGGGGCGAAAGGACTCGAGGGCTCGAGGCAGCCAACGTCGATTGTATATAAGAGATTCAGGTGCATCACGTGCTATGACGCAGCATGATTCTTGACGTCGTATGGCCAGATCTAGTGCAACATGACTCTCTGAGACTTTTCTCCAAATTGTTCTTGGGACCTCTACCGCGTTAGGTTTGCTCTCTTTAGATACGTACTCGTTGCGTTTGATTCCCCTTGGAAGTCCGAGGCGTATAGTAGGGATCATCGAATGGACATGATGTCTGAAATTCACAATAGACCATTGGACAAGGCTAGTGATATCGGCCGCCTGGCGAAATGGCATCGCGTCTGACTACGAATCAGGAGATTGCAGGTTCGACCCCTGCGGTGGTCATTTATCCTTTTTTATGCTCACAGCTAGCGCGCTGGAGTGACATTGACTAAATTTCTTGTTTCTACAGTCTCCAACCCTGCCAAACACTCCAGTTCAACTTCTTCCAGTCTTTCCAAGTTATGCTTGGACCGCCTCACTGACACGGCTTCGTGATCTGTGTTGTCTGAGTGAGTCCTGGCAAGTTCCCAACTTCAACCCACTCTTCGGTAGCGCGTCAAGGACAACCCGGTGTGTCATCCTTTTGGCTTTTGAATCTCATCACACGCTCTGTCCTTATTCGTGCACCTCAACCAGCTCTAGGTTATCCAGCTGTTCATATTGCGGCGCGCAGGTCTGGCACGGGCGGTTTTGGCCGACGGTGCCATAGAGAATCTGCAAGGGAGAATAAACACCTTTCAATTTGCTGTTTCTATCTACCCGCTGCTGCAGGGCTGCGCCATGACGCGAAAAAAAGGGCTTTTGATTCTGTTGGCATGTCTTGAAACTGCAATGCGGGTGTATCCCGAGATGCTAATTGCAATGTCACTCCAGGTACATCGACGAGCGTGGTGCTTAGCGCATCAGGACATAGCATACATACTTAATATTGCCATGCCACCACCAAACACAAATTCAACCCGGGTGTATATGCCATCGGTTCGTGTTCAATCATTCAAGCTTAATTAGATGGCACTGTCTGTTTGGTGCGACTATCCTGGCTGAGCCATTTTGACAGGGTCCTCGTGCAATTTTCCGTGACAACAATAACCGTGGAGCAACTTTGGAGATGGAAGGTTCGAATTCTAGCTTCAGCTGACTAGCGCGATAGAGGAGTTCTGGAAAAGGTATGTTAGGGTTGCAATATTGTCGAACGAATAGATTCACCATTTAGCCTGGGTTATCTAGCTACATCCATTCATTAGGCCCCGAACACGTTTTCCGCAGGATAGTGGCATCATATCACGGACTATATTAATAGATTAAGTGGCTGGCGTGGGAGACAAGCCGTTGCCCTCAACCCACGCTTCGTTATTTGTGTGGTTCATCGTACCCCAAGCTACTCTCCGTCCAAGGACTGGGATCACTGAGTTTATCCACAACGAGGTGCGCACCACATATCCTGGATATGGTTCTGACTCAAAATTTGTGACGCACAGACGCAATGAAAGTCGAGATAGACATCCATTCTAAGATACGCTCGTTAGCGTTTCTATCCGACGAGCCTCTATGTATTGTCAGCGGCGAGGAGAGCTCGGTTCAGCTACGCCAACTGGCGAACGATATGATGGGAGAGCCAATAGGGTCAAGCACTGACGTTCTTGCTGTTGCTGTGTCCAAGGACGGGAAACGGATCGTCATTGGTGCTACTGAGGGATTCACCATTTGGAGCTGGGTGGCGGGCAGGGGATCACCACTGACACCTGTGGAATTCCATGCCATAAAGGGGGTGAGGGCCGTTGATATCTCGTCAGATTCGAAGTGGGTCGTAACAGGATCCGACGCCTACACTGCTGATGTATGGAATGTAACCACGGGCAAACGTCACCCCGAGATTGGTTCGCTCAAACACGAGTATAACGTGGTCGCGGTCAAGTTCTGTCCTTGTGGTTTGCGCATCGCTACAGCGACACTCTTTGGCTCAGTTCGAATCTACTCCGCAAATTCGGGGCAAAAGCTGTTCACTATTCCCGTGTCAGTCATGTCGAACCCCTCCATCCCCAACGTCATGCTTGCCTGGTTCCCAAATCGTCCGCAAATCTTTGTAGCGTCCCAGGGTCAGATGAAATGTCTCAACTCTGACGATGGATTTATTATCTTTCAATGGGCGCTCCGCGGTATCGGCCACCCTCCGTCTATCACTCTCTCACCCGACAGCAAATTCATCGCATATTCCATAAATAATACGGTCATAGTACGAGATATAGCTACCCGCCAGCAAATCGGTCAAGCCCTTGAGCATGGCGGAACTGTGTCATGCATCGTCTTTTCTCCCCGAAGCGACCGTCTCATAGTCGCGGCAGACACAAAGTTCACTATATGGGATCTTCGGAAACTCGTCGTCAAGGCCGCATACTCCCCTGACGTAGGGCCTATTATTCTTAGATATATGCTTGATCTAATGACCATGCCCTAGAATTCTGTCGTACCCACCGAGTCTTGTGCGCAACACACGCAAGATTCTACTCAGAAACCCCCTTCGGTAAGCAATGGCCGCAGAGTCATTTGTGTTCGACGAGTTCACGTTCATTTTCAGCCCACTTTTTCGTTGCCGTTCATGAACATTAGCAACGGAGCAGTCAAACCGTGGCTCCATGGCTACTTGGAGACCGCGGACGAAGTACTCTCAGCAGAAATTGATTCTCCTGCGTTTTCACGTGATCCTGATTATGATACCCTTGCAAATCGCGCTCTAGTGCGAGGTCGTTTAGGAGATGGGATCTTGGCGTTGAAAGATGCTGAATGGGTAAGATCTTATTCATTATTGGAGACTTGAGCTGACTCGAGCGTTAAATTAGTCTCTCTCCATTCAAGCATCAGCAATAGGTCATGTTGCAAAAACCATTGCCTTGATTCACCAGAATATGCATGATCTGGCTAGGCAAGAGATTGCTAAAATTGATGCATTCCACTCAGATGAGCATAGCTTTTTCTTGAATATTGTACAGGTTGTACTCAATGGCCTAGAGACTAAACCACCTTATTAATGTTTGTTTGCAGTGCATCCTCCTTTCCTTATCTGGGGAGTATGATAAACAGATAGCCCATGTAACCACACTAAGCATGGATCAAAGGGATCAAAGGCTACTCTCTCTTATTCAGGTTGGGATCAATGGGATGCTGCTGTATGCTTGTTTGATTCAGATATTTTTAGGCCAACATGTACTTGTCCAAGAATGATTTTGAGCATGCAATGGTGGCTTTCAAGGAAGCACATCTTTCAACCATATTTCCACATGAAGAAACCCCTGAAATGTGGTCTATCTCATTTGTATTGTTTCTCTTGAAATCTGGAATAAGGATGCTTAACTTTCCTGCTAGATATTTGGGTGGAAGTTTAGTGGTCTTGCAGTCCAGATTCAGCAGAGAAACTGCCAAGCTTTGCTAGATAATGGCAGCTCACAAGCTGCCAAGCTCTATCTTGATGTGATGCAAATCTATCACAAGGAGATTAAAGCACAGGTAGAACTATCAGACTGGTTTACAGGTAGGAGGTTATAATGTTGATATATTATATGATTTAAAATGTGTTATAGCATTTAGGAAAATTTGCCTTGAAAGGCTTGAGAACCTTGGTGACAAAGCTCTGGACTTTGGGAACTACAAGGAAGCCATTGAACAATACACAGCTATAGAATCCTTGATAGGAGATTTGGAACCAAAGCATGCTCTCCTTCTAAAGAGAAGTAAGGCACACCTGGAACTTGGCCCAGAAAACTGGGATCAAGCCCTAAGGGATGCAGAAGAGGTACAGCCATATTTGTCTATGTACTCTATTGTACATTCTGTTTATATTTTTTCAGGCAATCAAGTTGAATCACATCTCCCCCTGGGGTCATGAAAGGTGCTATGAAGTGCTGTGTGCAAAGCAACACTACCATGAGGCAGCTGAATCATTAGATGAACTAGTTCAATGCCTTATGCACTCAAAGGACCCCAAGTCTATTGGTATGTCACATCTGCTCTACACAACATACCACTAAAGACATTGTATGCAGAACTTCGAAATCAGGGTGTAAAACCCAACGAGGCACGGAAAATCGTTGTTGAAGTTGTCAACGATGTCCTGAACCTACCACGACCCTATGTACTAATCAACACCAAAAGCGGACGCCTCTGTGATAAGCAAAAACAAAACGAGGCATTTAGAGCGGACCCCGAGTACAAGAAGCTCATCTTGTCCCCGGTAGCACGGCTCAGTGATGATACTACCTGGAAAGTTGCCATCGGGAAGTATTTCCGTTATGCTACATTGTCGCATACGTGGGAAGATGTTGGCGAACCCGACTTCCGCTATGTCGAAAACAGGTCTATCGACCGTCTTGATAAATCGATCCCCAACACGAAGTTGCAAGTATTCTGCGAGAAAACACGCGAATACGGTTATTTATGGGCTTGGAGCGACACCTGCTGTATCAACAAGGCCGAAAAAGAGGTGTTGAACTTGTCTCTGCGGTCCATGTATACATGGTACTCTGAATCGTCGCTGACAATAGTTCATCTCAAGGGTGTACTCGGACAGCTGAACGTTGATGCAGCCACAATTATGGTTATCTTGGACGATCTGATGGAGTTTGTGAATTGCAGGTGGAACAAGCGCGCTTGGACCTTACAGGAGTACTTCGCATCTAGGGTGATCCACTTCTATACAGAAGATTGGAAGCCCTATCTACCTATTGCTCGTTATTCCGGAGATGCTGGGTTCACAGACCACAAGGCGTTTGCTGCAATCAAGAAAGGGATGGAACTTGTCACTGGACTTGACGCGGACAGTCTTGCCACGCTTAAACCAGGACCCAATGACGCCCGCCAGAAGCTCCGTCTGGCTTCGACACGGAAAGCGAAGTGGAAGGAAGACATGGCCTATTCATTGTTGGGTATCTTCAAGCTTACCATTGAAACCATCTACGGTGACGACGAAGTGCCTCGTGCCCTCGGCCGTCTTCTAGGCGCGTTGCTCACCAAATCCTCTGACGTTACCATACTGGCTTGGACAGGCCAAGCGTCAGAATACAATACCTGCCTTCCCGCTGAGATTGCTGTGTATCACGAGGAAGAATCACTTTACGTTCCTCACAGAGCCGAAGAAGCGGACTTGACCGCCTCGATACAGACCATGTTGTCGAGCATGTCCCCTACAGATCTCGATAAAGCAGTAACCCTCTATGACCACTTACTCCGCTCTCCACCCCCCGAAAACCTTGATGGCCGCCTCAAGCTATCTTGTATCTGGTTTCCACTAAGATTAATCAGCCGCAGCATGGACTCCCAGAGTTACGTTGCCACAGTACAATTCCTGGGAGAAGTTGAAATCAAGACGGCTGATGAACTATCCAACTCGCGCCGCATGGTTCTTGTCCATCCATGGTTCAGGCGCTTACTGAATCCGAATATTCCCATGGAGGATTCCTCCCGGCGTGAAGGTGCTTTGAGGTTTCTCGCCGCTCTCAGACAACCCTTTGGCGCCCTCCTGCTTGCGTCGAATGACAATTATGGAGACTATGAGCGCGTTGCCGCTGATCAGCTCATCACAACACGAATACGTGAAGACGTCTCGCCGAAGGAACTCCTGGCAAACGTACAAGTGTTGTTCATACGCTAGCTTCCTTTGTTATCGTTTCTAGCCATTCTTGTTACTGAAAAGGAAGCACTCCTTGACATTATTGTTCCAATTCTGTCACTATGACCTGTTGCTATCTTTTAATGCCCGCAATTGTTGTAATAAAGCTTGCGGCCGACGACAGATAGTCCATCTATGTGTAGCATTCGAACTGGCATCGGGCACAATGTCCGTTTTTATTCAACACATTACGTCTACATTAGTTGGCAGTGCTGGCGTGATCAAACGACACCCCGTGATTTCGTGTCCCTTGAACAGCCTCGAGACTCAGAACTTGAACGATTTAGTATAGTGGGCAAATGTCCGCGCTCTTGACGGTCATTCCAATTCTCCGGTACGGCAGCTGATGCATATCACGCGGTTCTAAGACACTGAAAATGTCCGCATTCTTCCCCTTTGGCAGCCTGAGTGCCACGTTGACTCGGTAAATGCACGTAGGTTGCTCGCCAAGGGAAACTGCGAAATGTATATAAGTAGATCGCGCGGGGAGGCTTATCAAGGGCGCTTCGAGCTATCTTGCGTTCTATTCACTGATTTTTTATCGAGGAAGTTATGTCCCAAGACTTTGACATTATCTTTGCCGGAGGCATGTTTCCTCAATGCTCGCAAGTCCCATTATTCACCCGGTAGCGGCGACAGGCGGAACAGCTGCATGTGTTATCGCAGGGCGTTTGACTGCCGCCCACCCCTCGCTCAAGATTCTCATCCTGGAGAGTGGCCAGCACTCTCGCGACGTCCCTCGCCATATACAACCATGCAGATATGTTGAACACCTCAACCCAGACAGCACAACGCTCACCCACTACATTGCAAAGCCAAGTGCACACGTCAACGGGCGCAGCACCATCGTTTCATGTGGCAGAAGTGTAGGTGGTGGCTCTGCAGTTAATTGTGAGTCCTAAGCCGCACCGCCGCATATTTCACCTGTTCGTTATGACACATGGCTCACCCCATCCTTGGTGTCACGCATACAGTCATGGCGTACGTGCGTGGGGCTGCATCGGACTATAATGACTGGGCTGCGTTCGGAAATAAGGGATGGGGCTTTGACGAACTTCTTCCTTTCATCAAAAAGGTATGCACGCCAAGACGTAATGACTTGAAACAATTCAGGAACAAAGGCCTAGCTCGAAACCTTCAACCCTATATCTGAAAGATCAACCACTCACGGCCACTCAGGACCAGTCCAGATATCTTCTGGTGGCGTCGAGTTCGACTCTGGAAGGCAATTTTTGGATGTAGTCAAAGAATATGATCCAGATTGTCCACAGGTTGATGACAATAACGATTTCTTTACGTCAAACGGGTGCAGCGTCAGTGTTTTCATTAATAGATAGCCAGACTTACTCACGATTTCTTCTTTCATACAAGCCGGTATACCAGTAAGTGTTTCACCCAATTACAAATATTTGCGTCTGCTTATCCCCTCCGAAACACAGATACGTCGACCCCGTTACTGGAAGGCGCTCTGACGCCGCGTCTCGATACTTGTACCCACACGCAGACAATCCAAATTTGACGATTAGAGTGGGAAGCCACGTAAAACGCGTCATCATCGAGTATGTTAGGTCGGAAGTACCGGGCATTAATCAACTGATAGCAATGGTAGGCATGGGCGTGCCGTCGGTGTCCAGTACAGGCCAACTTTGAAATCATCCAATGACGAGCTCGTTATTGTGAAGGCCAACAAATTGGTTGTCGTTTCTGCTGGTGCCATGGGTTCCCCAGCGGTTTTAGAGAGGTCTGGGATCGGTGCATGGCCTGTGCTAAAAAAGAATGGCATCCAGGTACAGGTCGATTTACCTGGTGTCGGTGAAAATTATCAGGGTACGTCGAATTTATTAGAGTGTCCCAAATCTCGAAGGCACGTATTCCCATAGACCACATCGGCTCCTATCCGGTGTTCTATGCATCGGAAAAAACTGAAACAATGGATGATGTGTGGAATGACTCAGAGGCCATAAACGGTGGGTGATTTATTCTGATTCACAAAATTCTGGGTCATTCCAACGTCACTGTCAGACCGACTGAAAGATTGGGAGGAAAATGGAACAACGAAGATCGCTCACAAGTCTGTACTGTGCATTGCTTGCTGTTGTCGTCTGTTCGACAACCTTATTACAGTGGGATCGCTGCTATTTTGAAATTGCGCCCAACAGAAAAACAATTGTCATCCGCTGGACCTGCGTTACAACAGAGATGGAAAGCATTCTTCAAACCCAATCCTGACAAGACCATGGCTATACTCGCCCCGTTCGTCGGGTATGCTATAAACGTATGTTAGGCTTGTGAACCACTCACCTTTGGCCACCTTAGATTCCCTATTCGTAGCTTGCTACAGTCAACCGATCGGAAACATCTATGCGTGTTCTACTATATTGTAAGGAAACATCAAATTCTGCGCTATTTCTCGTTCTGACACGTATACCCACAAGTTATACCCGGACGCAGTCGGTAGTGTACACATCTCATCAGCTGATAACTTGGACTCCCCCCCGGATTTTGATACTGATTTCCTCGCTAAGTATATCTCCCACTCCAACCCTATTGCGCACTATGTCCATACCACTGGTCATCAGGGAAGGGGATGTCGCGCAGTTCACCTTGTTATACAAATTCACACGGGAGCTCATCAGGCGTATGCCAGCATATAGGGGAGAGGTGCCTGCTTTTCATCCCAAGTTTCCCATTGGCAGTGCCGTGGCGTGTAAAGAAACAGATGTCCCTGTGCCGACAGATGCACCAGATATCGTGTACTCGGATGAGGACGATAAGGCTATCGTAAAGTATCATCGTGATACGAGTGAGCCATCCCTGTTCGTTTTCCCTCCTTAAAAGGGTTTGCTAAGCTTCCCTTTCCACATTGATTTCAGTTGCTACAACCTGGCACGCGGTCAGCTTTCTAATGGCCTCGTTCTCCAACACCATTAACACTTGTGTTCATTTAGCTTGGGACTTGTGCGATGAAACCACGTGATAAAGGTGGTGTTGTGGACGCGCGGCTGAATGTATATGGGGTAGAAGGCCTCAAGGTCGCAGGTACGCAACTGGCCAGCCTGTTTACTTGTGTTTTGTTCTGACGGTGATCCACTAGACATGTCCATATGTCCCACCAACGTTGGAAACGTATGTTACATTCTTTTAATCAACATCGAGGTTCTATTTAATCCATTCCCGCCCTTGTTAGAATACATATTCGACTGCGTTGTTGGTCGGGGAGAAGGCGGCAGCCATTATCGCAGCAGATCTAGGACTTGGGAATATTTAGGATGCCGCAGAAGAAATAAGTTGACCCGTGCCATGGTTTTACTACAATCGGGTAGGATGGGCTGCCAATGAAATGTGTAGTGTCGAACGTCCTCCAACCTACTATGTCATCGTTTCAGACTAGGATGCTCTTCATCCTGAATGTTGTGTGTAACTCGTTCCAGTCAACAGTCGCTCATAAGTCTGGTCTCAGTAGAATCGCTTCCATTGCTAGAGACACGAAATGAATGCTCAATACCAACCCAAGTTGATAATGGCCCCTTGATCAGTGTTCATAGGGCGTAACCGAGGGTTGCATGCGTGTATCAACTGTCACGGCCAGAGGCAGGGCATGAACGCGAGTGAACGTAGAGGCATAGTCAGCGTCCAGCATGACCGGGATTTCATCTAGTTCAAACTTTGCATACTATTCATCATATGTGGGTGCCTACCCTGCCTCCGATGCTCGACATAGTACAAAAGAGGCACATTTGGTTTCAGGAGTCATGAAAGGAAAAGAAACATACACAGGAGCCCGCAGTCGCCTAGTAACAAAACCGAAGGACACGCACTAAGCGTGCTGCCAGGGCGTGAAATTCGCCAGTACGGCGTGATACCTCCTTATCTGATATTCGCAATTCTCGCAAGGTGGTTCGAGGTTGTCCTCCGTCCAGTACTGCGCCCAGTTGACTGTATGTTCTTTAATCGAGGGAACAATGAGAGAGATCCCAGATATAGTGTTTGCGGCCATGCCATCCCTACACCAAAGGTCATGAGAAAAACACTGATAGACCTTACAAGAGAGCAACTGACGCTAAAAGATAGAGGAAGGGGTATGACTCGGCACAATTTCCAAAGTTCCACCCAGACTCTGGGCCGTTAAGGGTAATCGACGGAGAGTGACCCCATACTTGATACTGGACCTCCACACTGCGAGACATATAGGTGTGACGCCTCTGCTTTACAAGTAAGCGCCAATCGGTTGCGCTCCTGTTCTTCTTTGGCCACCCTCTTGCGTTCGCACCGAGGAAGAAAAACTGCGTCGGATGGTTGGCATTCTGTCGGGCCCACGTAACTTGAGCCTTGTTCGGTATCAGGCCACCACCCCCCGTCGCCAAGGTAGTACACCATTTCGCATACACGACGACGAGGGGAAGATAGTAATTCTTCGCGGTCGGCGCGGTACCGGTAGTTGGCGCTGGTCCTATGATTGAGAGAAAGGTACCGAGAAGATCAAAGATGGCGATGAATCGCTCCTGTATGTTATTGACACCAGGCCACGGGATTGTCCCAGTGGGTGCAAGATCGTGCGCCGTGCGGAGGATAGATTGTTTGGGCGCAGGTGTTGTGTATTTCGCTCCATCTGGACTAGACAAGTACCACAGATCAGCACCGAGTAACTATGATCGTAGTAGTTGTCGTGCTTACGGCGTAAGCGCAACAATCTCATCGCGTAACAAGCGGAGATCATTTCTGCGTTGTTGTGCGTTCGGATCCGGATACGGCTGCGTCGGATGGGCTGGATCTCGTTCCCGGTAGTGATCTGGATGGGCGACTACATCATTAAGAAACTTATGGATCTATGAAACAGTCAGTCCAGCTCACGTCGGAAGCAAATAGAAGGTCATGTACCTCGGGAACATTGTATTCAAAGGCAGACCGAAAAAAATTGTGAATTTGGTTGTTGAATGCGTGAATAGGATTAAAGGCCATTTGAAGGCAAGAGTCGGCTTTGGAAACAGTAAAGGAAAGAGCAGTCTGGAAGCTCGATGAGGGGGAGCAAGAATTGAGATGGGTTTATAAACTGAGTCACGAATTGAATTAGATAAACATTGCGGGGTAGAATCAAGGTCTGAGTTGGACAGAATGATACCCGATAGTCCCATCTCTATAGCATGACAAACGTTCGACTGTCAAGAAGCAAGAGGCCGTATGCTCACCATCAGCGGGGATCAAGGAAACTTGATACTACCTGTGCATCGGCTTCCTACCTGATTATCGAATGAGTTGGACCTCGTGCATTGCAGTAGAAACAGAACGCTCAGCTTATACAAACATCAGCAAGCACAGAGTGCAGGAACTAGCACCAATGTGACTTCTTGATACTATTAGCGCAGAAGGGAAGTAACTCTGCGTTCTTGGAAGTACTTGCGGGGCCCCATACCTATATAGCATGACGTGAGAATGAACGTTCGGTATTCAGATTAAAACTGACCTTGTGCGCAGTACCAACAGAGATGGAGAAAGCAGATACAGACCGATGCAATCTAATTATAAGGGATGTGAGTTCCTCATCCGATCGTCGCAGTGAGGCGTGCATTGGAATTTCGGACCTGTCAGGTTATCAAGACATAACGCGACACGCACAAAGTTCGGTATACAGGCCCGCCAACCAAGGCAAATATGGTCCTTTGTACTGAACTCCAAAGTTAGAGTACGGCCCGTGGCTTGTCACGTGTTTGATCGTAGTGACATGAGTTTGGACTACTTGGAGTTGTATTCAGGAACCCGGATAGCCGTAGGCACATAACATCTAGTGATGCAGTGGTCGGCGGTCGGGAGACGATTATGAATAGCCAGAAAAGCAGTGGACCTACAAACATTTGTGACCAGCCCCAGCTTCCAACCCTGTTGAAAGACATCCACTGATAGTCCCAAACCTCAATATGGAGTCGATGCTGTCTTGGAGTTTTGAGTTCACCACCCAGGAAATCTCGTGGAGACAATCATAGAAGAACTAAATTTGAGGCGGCGCAGAAAGCCTGTGACTTACAAAAACAGCGAGCATCAGAACAGGTACTGACTCGGGTCCTCCTCAATGATATAAAGTCAGGATGTGTCCGTTCTGAATGCCATACGCCCACGAGTGCCTTACACCGTACGTCACGTCCTCTCGTCTGCCGTAGTTCAACTTGTTACTCCGATTGACAGACCATCCAACATGTCATCCTCTGCTGAGATCGAGTTCGCCGCGATCACCCCGCCTGGGGGCTGGAGCGATAAAAAGGTTCACTTGTTCGAAAATTACTACTGGGTCGATAAGCCCGATAGCCTCAGGGATGTCTTGCAGGAGCGCTATACCCTCACCGACGTCAAGCCCGTCTGGGCCCGTGAACCAAGGTTTGGGACCGTCCTGTACATCTTTGAGGCAAGAAACAAGCAGAAGAAACTCCTCTATTATCTTTGGAATGGATACGAGGATACAGTGTGGCAGTTTGAGCAGGAAACGTTACAGAACATCAAGAATGAGATTGTGAAGCTGGGGAAAGACGGATACTTGAAAGGAATGAAATTCAAACCCGTTCCCGGAGGATAAAGTGCACTGCAGATCTGTTGTATTTCGTACTGCCCTCTCTACTTGGATCAAACGGTTCAGTGTGTTCAGCTCACATTATGTCAACCCAAACTTGACCCGAACCTGCACGCTTGCGATTAGAAAAAGGTAGTAAGCTCGTGTTACGGACTCAGAAGGTACTAAGACCGAACGGTATAGAGTGAACGCTGCACTTGGCCAGGTAGATTTGACTACCTCAAACCGTGGACATAAATTAATTACTGGGGTAGAACTTTACCTCGAACAGGTACACCCATGCCTCGACAGTTGCCAACTGGAACGGCAAATTGAGTGGACACCGTTTGAACCTCATAGACTTGTAGCGATGCGGCTAAGTCAGTGGCGCAACTTACATAAATGCCGCTACCGGAATATTGGGTCGGTGATGATAGCAGAGCAGTGGTACTCCCCGGTTCACGGAATAAGAAGGACTATAGCCAGTAACCCCGTGTGGGACTCTGTGAGACTAGTCGCCTTTCTTTGGAAGGTAAACTTTGTTTCATCGACATATTCAAAGTCCGAACAACATTGAACTTGGATTAAACGTCCACCGTAATGGTGCGGAGCTCAACCGAATGGCACGCGTACTCATTAATCTCCTCTGGATGCGCACTAGGCGCGACTTACCAATCACCGAAACACGCTGTGTGGTCGGAGGGGATATATTTCAACTGCCAGCACCACACTTGTTTCGACCACCCCCTCTAGTGTTCGACGATGTTGCGGATATCTCTTCTCTGCCTCTTTCTGGCACCTGCGCTCGCCATCCAGGTACCACTTAAATCAAGCGCCAACCTCCGTTGGCAAGGAGAGCAACATCGGATTCTCAGCAGTGAGGACCGCATGGAATGGGACATCAACAAACTGCCGCACCCCAACGACACCGATCACCTCGTATTCGAGACGGTGTACTCGCTACTTCAACAGTGGCCTAACACCCGCATGAGAAATGGTAAGCGATGCGGGCGTTTCTTTCTCCATGTCAAATATATCTTCTCCAGGTCACAACATTATACCGGGGACTATTCCAAAAGGCACACTTCTCTATCGTGGTTCAAACGACGAGGCGTTGCCAGCAAGTCCGGACTGGGTTTCTACCGATCCTGAACATGCGTTTGTCTTTTGCACGGACGTCCCTCCACCTGCAACCAGTAGTTATACCTCTCAGGGGTGCTGGCATCTCACCATGGTGACCACTCGCGCCCTCAAGGTTATATACTTTGACGGGAGCAGCGCCGCAAAACTTCCCTATGGCTCAATGGACACGCAAGATCTTCTTGCGTGGGGTGAACCTAGTCCAGGTAGCGTGAGCAGCGAAATACAACGAATCACAAGGCTTTGTGAATGGGGAAGAAATGTTGGTGTGGATGGCTTTGTGAGGTATGGTTTCGCCTCCCTCGGAAGCTTCCTGGGTTGATTATTATTACAGGATGGAAGTAGATTTGTAAGTTGTTGGTTGAATATAGTTCGATCCCCTTTCACATGGTTGCAGTGAGGTCATGCTTTGCGACTTCTCCTCTGGTGTCGACGTAGCTTCTCTCGCAAATCTGGTGAATTGGAGGAGTATGCCCTCAATGGGTGAGTACTCAGCTGCTGCACATCTCGCTTTGGAAACGTTAAAGTCGTGTTCAATAGTAGGATCCATCTGGTTCGAATCCATCAACGCCGGTTCTTGGCACAATCGCTTTCCCGGAGAGTCGCGCATCCATTTGAATCTCGCTGAACTGGTTTCTTTCTATGATACCAAACTCGTGCCTTCGTTGATTCCCATTCGAGCTGGCTTGGAAAGGTGGGACCACCGCGTGGGGAGCGTATCTAGCGAGGACTTAGCCGCCGTGAAGGCAAGACTAGAAGTCAATTTAGTCAGGTCCTCGGGTCTGTCGAGCGGTTTTGACTGGAGGTCACTCTTCCGGATCATAGTCGATCGATTCTCCGAAAGGCTTGAATTAGCATACCATCTCCTGAATACGTTGACAGAACATCCAGACGAAATCCTCGACGTAGCGAACCAAACCCATATCCAGCTGAGAATCATGCTCACCCCGTATATCTATCTGTCTGCAGCGCCAACTGACACATCGAACAAGACTGACCTGGATTGGACAACTCCCGTTTACAAGTTCTGCTCCACGATACATACGCAATTCTTGGAGTTGGAGTTAGGCTCTATGACTGATGCGGAGAGGTTACTTCTTCAGGCTGTTCAGGGAACCACTCGGGAGATCTGCCGTGTGGTGACGAAGATGTGGGCAGCGGGTGTCTATGCAGGCATCGACCCATCACTGAACACAAAGGACTCCCTCGAAATCAACGAAATCTCCCTCGTTTTGAGCGAATGGACGGAAGACTTGAACAAGCTGATGACATGGTTGGATTGGGGCGTGTGGATCAAGTGTAATCCTGGCTGTGGACCCAAGGTACGCCCGCTATAGCTACATTACCTCCGGCGTACTCTGATATCGCTGGCCTGAAGGAGATTTGTTACTTGCCTACGTGGCCTTTCGGTTTCCCTCGCGGCGACCTGATGCCGCCGGATGCTACTACAGAGCCCGAGTTAGACGACTGGACTCGGCCGCAGCCCAAATGCATCTCACGAATTCCTCCTTACGACACTATCGTGCTTTACAATTAGTCTGACCCAACGCCGACTCGTGACTAAGACTGGTAGACTCGTCGAACCCCGTGTTCCAACACTCTGTGTTCGTCTTCTCTGGTTTGATTTGATATTTAAAGTCTTGTGTATATATAGTGTAACTTGACTTGGAAATGGTCAGGGCACAAGGTGTTAAATAGTACCTTTTCGTTTGCTGCGGAATAGGAGACCTTTTGTGAGTTCTATTTCAGCGTTTCTGTCATCCCGTGTGATACGAGCGTACGTGGCACGATAGCGGACAGGATGGAAAGACCCACCAGCTAACCTACGAGCTACCTGGCCACCACGCTGAGACCTGCCGCTGCCAACCTAACCAGCATCAGTGCCAGTCATCAGCGCCACATCCTGGCATCTGAATATTTACCGCCAAGTCGCCCTTCAACCCGCCCGCGCTCTATCTTCCGCGTTAGTAACTTGCCAAACGAGAAAACGGTGGTCTTTGCTGGAAACGGTGAACAGCCAAGACTTTTAGTGGTGCGCGTGATGTGTTTTGTGTCCTTTTGATGTCGTTGACGTTGGTCTGGTTGTAGTCCCTCGGGATATTTCTGGGCGAGGGTACCACGCCGTCCAAGTCGACTTTTTTGGTGTCTTCGAACCACGCGTGCTGACCATTTGTGCGACCACGATATCACACATCGACGCCAACACGAACTAGGCTCTTTCTGGCAAAAATGCACGGCGACCAACGCTAGAGGGCAATATACCAAGGTTGGGACACCAATGTCGAGCGAGCCACAGCCGAGAGTCTGACAGGGCCTATGCTACGCTACTAGTTCTCCTTGGTCTCAGAACGATGGACTGGGAGGAGTTGATGCGTAGAGGATGGGGGCATGCATCGGTGAGCAAACCTTCCTTGAGGACATGGAACGAGACTCTGCCTGATGTTGCGTGGGGCTAGGACTGAAGGACGACTCCCTCAATGGCAAACAGGGCAACCCAGATGGCGGACAGGACAAGGACTGACCACGACTACCGACGACTAAGTATATCTTACACTACACACCCTCACCCGCGTCACTCGATACTCACAACGCAGAGGAGCCACACCAGGTCCTGTCTGTCATCCAGTATAGTTCATCCAGCAATATTTTTAGTGTTTGCTCCTGCTGCTGTACGTATCCGCCCGTACCGCTCGGTCGTGTAGATGTGATGTTACCACAGCGCGCCTCGTCAAGTTTGGGATCGATCTTACCGGGATTTGGTTTTCGGTAGACCAGTCCCAGTTGATGGACCACCTTCCGAGAGAGGTACGTCCTCCACTCGCTCGACCTCCGTGATGCTGATACACGACGCTCTTTCGAGTATCGGTCGTCCTTCACGTGGATGGGCTCTACCGCCCAGTTCCGCACCGCACTTATACCCGTTGAATGCAGCAAGGTTCGGTCCCATGTCAAGACTTTACCAATGCAGACGTGGCAGCAAGACAAACTTTACAGATGGGTACTGTTCCATTATTTGTCACCTCATTCGTGATACTGAACTTCCACTTCGACATATCGACACGTTGTAGGTCATTGTTCTCCTGGCCTTTACACATTACAACGATATCAAGATTGGAAGACACGATGGTCAAAATAGCTATCCATTGTCATACTCACCATTGTACTCTCAGTCGCGAATAGGTTCAATCCTGAGGTGTTTTTCCTTCCAAGGAGAGTGCTCGAAGGGGCCGATCTTGGTCTATGACACCAGTTATAGAGTAAAGTATCAGATGGGGAGGACTAAATGCCTCATCGTTGGGACTCTTGGAAGACAGGGTCCATGAGGGGGTAGGCTTCGAGGAAAGCTGTAAACTATGTGGGGAAGACGGCACAACGCTAAGATATTCTATTGCTACTGTAGGAACAAGCTGTCGCACGACGGATGCACGCCGATCGGCCTTTCAAACCAATGATCATCGCATCGGGCAGTCCCTCTGAGCACCTTTCTAATGTCATCGACATGGTACTGTATATACTCGGCGATTGGTGGGGTCAGGTGGGATGGCCTCGAGATGGAGTCGTTTACGACTCTTAAATCTGTCAGTCTCTCGTGCGACCAAAAATATTCGTTTCTCATCAATACTGAATGAATTCTATGGCTGGGGGAACAGCCTGAATTCAGTGAGTCAGTTGGCGTTCACTGGCAGGACCGCTCATACACTCGCTTAACACTAACCCGTTCTACTAGTACTGAATAGTACATACAGTACAATAGTGGATGTCAATGGGACCCTTCAAAAATGTCGGGATCACCAGCAGCCGCAGCGCAACGACTAAGCACGTTGATTGCTAGAACGGAACCTAAGTAATACAGACAGACGATGGAGAAAACGGTACCCAGAACGGAACAGCTTAACGTTAGGAGGAAAGAGAAAACGATGACGGTGAGCTGCTATAATCCCACGATGACTAAGGAGTCGGGCATTGCACGGGCCTCAGAGGTCGTGACAAAACCCTCAAAGGTGAATCGATCTGTGCATAAAAAATTCCATGTGCAGCAAGAAAAAAGAAACATCAAGTTGTATTCCAGTAAAGCTGTTTTTTCCTTGGGACTCCGCCCTATATACTGCTTCGGCGAATGCTTCGGCGACCAATGCTGATCAGAGGATGTGGGAAGGTCCAACAATTAACAATGATTATATAATTTTTGAGTGTCCAAAACATCCAAAGTTATCGGAACACTATAACGAAAGTTGTTATCCCAAACTGACAGTCCCTAATGACTCGATGGAATTAGAAAGGTGCACAGGGGCACTGTCCAATGACCGATGCGTGCATCCATTGTGCAATAACTTGTTCCTACGGTAGCAATGGAATATCTTAGCGTTGTGCTGTCTCTCCGCATAATTTACAGCCTTCCTCGAAGCCTGCCCTCTCATTGACCCTGTCTTCCAAGAATCCCAACGCTGAGGCAATTAGTCTTCCCCATCTGATACCCTAATTAACTTGTGTCATAGACCAAGATCGGCTCCTTCGAGCACCCTCCTTGGAAGGAAAAACAGCCCAGGATTGAACCTATTCGCGACTGAGAGTTCAAGTGTGAGTATGACAATGAATAGTTATTTTGACAATCGTGTCTTCCAATCTTGATATCGTTGTAATATGTAGAGGCGACAGAAACAACGGCCTACAACATGTCGATATGTCGAAGTAGAAATCCAGCATCACAAATGAGGTGACAAATAATAGAACTGTACCCATCAGTAAGGTTTGTCTTTCTGCCACGTCCGCATTGGTAAAGTCTGGAGGTCAGTTCACATGGGACGAAACCTTGCTACATTCAACGGGTGTGAGTGCGATGCAGAATTGGGCAGCCGAGCCCATCCACATGAAGGACGGCTGATGCTTGAAAGAGTGTCATGTATTAGCATCATGGAGGACGTACCCTCGGAAGGTAGTCCATTACTGGGACTGGTCCACGAAAACCAAATCCCGGTAAGGTTGATCCCGAACTTGACGAGGCGCGCTGTGGTAACATCACATCTACACGACCGAGTGGTACGGGTGGATACGTACAGCAGCAGGAGCAAATACTACGAATATCGCAGGACGGACAGGACCCGGAGCGACTCTTCTGCTTTGCGAGTATTGAGTGACGTAGGTGAGGGTTTGTAGTGTAAGATGATGAACGATGTACTTAGCGTAGGTAGTCGCTGGTAGTCGTATTCAGTCCTTCGTCCCGTCTGCCATCTGGGTTGTCCTGGGCACCTTTCAGGGAGTCGAGTCTTAGCCCCACACCACGTACTGGGTACGCGTGGGCACATCAGAATGAACCATATCCAGGTCAGGACGCGAGTGAACCAGCTTGGCGCCGCAAACAGATCGAGCTGACACAGTAGGCTACGGGTAGTGCTCATGTACGGAAATTGTATTCTATAGTACGGACACAAAGCCAGCTGTACCAGTGAAGCTTGTCTGCTTCTCGGAACAGGCCCATGTCAATCCTACGAGGTGTATGAGCCCCGGTCAGACCAAGGTACCATCCGAGCCGCCAGTGTAGTGGTCATGAACACAGCCTCCAAGTTATGGAAAGCCGGACGTTCGCGCCTCGACTGCATCAGCAAATTAGAGTACCACTTATATTGACTTATAGACTAAATAAGTGGATTTAAGTCAAACCCTGAATAAGTGAAATTCTACTTGTACAAGTAGGTTCCATTACTGGAAACCCACTTGCTCGCCACTTATTTGACGAGCAGATGCTAAATAGGATCTGTATTCTCGTCCAAGGGGCAGAGACAGCGATAGGGATAGTGCAGAGTGATGAGACTCACTCTACTAGCAGGTAACTTGGTTAAGAATATCACTGGTGATA
>JBBPUD010000317.1:0-28154 GCA_038094475.1 Phylloporus aff. rhodophaeus
CTTATTACTATTACTAAATCACATAATGAAGATTTTTCTCAAGGCAAGTAGCTACTATAGATTAACTATCAACTATGGATATCCTGTCATTAATAGGCCGGGGGTCGTGAAGGGGGTGTGGGGGCAGCGCCCCCACTACCAGCGCCAGCTGGTAGCCTTTCTCAACCTACAAACCTTTGTCTCATTACCTTTTTGTACAAAACCTTCAGGTTGCGTTAGGTAGATCTCTTCATCAAGATCACCAAATAGAAAGGCAGTCTTTACATCTAGTGCTTCAATTTCCCAATCTTCTAGAGCAACTAGTGCAAGTAACAGTCTCACTGTTTCAAATCTTGCAACTGGTGAGAAGGTTTCCTCAAAGTCTATTCCAAAGACTTGAGTAAATCCCTTAGCAACAAAGCATGCCTTTGTCCACCCATCGCTTTTCTTGACAAATACCCATCTCCCAGTGATAGGCTTCCAACCTGGAGGTAGATCTGTGAGGTCCCAAACTCTTCTATCCTTCATGGATTTCATTTCTTCATCACAAGCATTTAGCCAGTCCTTTTGTTGGTCTTTAGGCAGTTTGAATATATCTTTATAATGCCTTGGCACTTCAAAGACTGGTGCTGTCATCGAGATCAGAGCTTTCATGAAGTGAGCATTCATTTCATGAGCTCCTTGTTCGATTTCTTCAATTTCCTAATCACTTCCTTGTTGTTGAACATGTCTCTCAATCTCCAGTGGTGGTAGTCGACCATAAGTGTTATCTCTCAACACTCTAGGCCTTGGGGCTCTCGAAGATCTTCGAGGTAATGCTGGTGGTGCCAATGGAGGTGGTCGAGGTGGTCTAGGAGGTGTTCTAGGTGAAAAAGGTGGACTTGGTGATGAAGATGAGACATCCAGTTGCTGTTCTGGATGGGGAACTCGATTGGGTTGCAGATCTATATGGATTTCAGGTGCGAAAATTTGTGGAGGAGGATCCTGGGTGTCCCCATGGTCTTGTTCCACTGATTCTTCATATTCCAGATCGTCATTGTCATCTTCAGGGATCTGTACAAGGTCTGGTTTGTCATATTCCTCAGAACATTTAGGAAAGGAGAATTCATTGAATGTTGCACTGCTAGCAATCACCATTCTTCGATCTTGAGCATCATAAAATCAATATCCTTTAGTTCCTTGTGGATAACCAATGAAGATCATCTCTTTTGCTTTAGGGGAGAGTTTGTCTCTCTTGTCTTCTTTGTGAATGAAGACATAGGCTCTACACCCAAATACTCGAAATCCAGAGACATCTGGTTTCTGAATATTAGGATTCCAATGGGATATAGGTGTTAGCCACTTCAATCTTCGCATAGGTTGTCGGTTATAGACATAGACAGCAGTTTCCATTGCATCTTGCCAAAATACTTTAGGCAAGCATGCATGATGCATCATTGCATTAACTTTGTCAAGCAATGTCCTATTAAAGTGCTCTGCCCTACCATTTTGCTGTGGTTCTCTGGCAACAGCTTTCTGGTGCTGAATACCTCTCAAAGTGAGGAATGACTGGAAATCATGACCAATATATTCCCCCCTCGGTCTGAACACAGAGAGATCAAAGAAGATCCAGTAGATCGTTCAGCAACAGCCAGATAAGCCTGAAAAGCAGCAAAGGTGTCAGATTTGCGCTTAAGGAAAGCAATGTAAGCATAGGAACTGTAATCATCAAGGAAAGTGATGATCCATTTGTTCTGATTGTGAGAATGAATAGGCATCTCCAGAAGATTAGTGTGCACCAGTGACAAAACAGCAGGAGCACGAGATTGAGATTCTGGGTGTGGAATCTGTGTGTGTTTTCCTAAAGCACATCCTCGGCAAGGAGGATTATTGGTAGGAACATTAAGGGGCGAAATACCCAAACAAGTTTTGTGTGCATTGCGCAACACATTGGGTGATGCATGACCAAAGCGATAATGCCATAGGTGCATTGAATCTACTTCCTGTAAGGACATGGTTGAACTTTGCAGTGGTTTAATCTGATGTGACTGAAACCAGTGCAGTCCACCTTGAGGTGAAAAGGCAGATGCCTGCAACACCTATGGCCATGTTTGTTCCGAATAACAGTAGCTCTTTGTGTGATCTCAGCAGTGTAACCAGTCCTGGTTAGTGCTGGTAGTGATAATAATCTGTGTGGTGAATCAGGAGAATACCATACATCTCGCAACACAAGGTGCGGTTTATTTCCTGATTTGATAATGACATGGCCAGGGCCAGTCATTTTCATGGTTGTACCATTAGCAACTTCACAGTTTTTCTCCCCATGGCTTAGAGCCATAAAATCTTCGAGATAAGGTGTGATATGGTTGGTTGCACCACTATCCACCATCCAATAATCTCGAGTGGAGTATTGATTGGACTCTGATCTTGCCATTCCAAGATACAGGTAAAAATCAGAGTCATATTCCACATCAAAGTAACCTGTAGGTCCATCATACGCTCCAGGCGTCCAATCTACAAGATGTTTAGAGTCCAAACCATGCTTCCATATCCCCATTGAGTCTCGACGATTATCTCCAAAGTAATCGCCAGTTGAAGCTTTGTTCCATTGTCTCTTTCGACCTCTATTGCTCCCTTTACCCTTCTGTCTCTGATTATTATCAGGTTTAGACCCAGATGGGCCTGCAATGGGTTGGTCTCACTCAGCAACTTGCTGGGCGATCAGGGAGCTGAAAAGGATGAAAGGATTGAGTGGAAGCTTTACCAATCGAACCAAAGGTATACTTTGCATTGTCAGGGGTAATGGTGATGTCAGACACTGTGTCTGACATTTCATAATCCTGTTCCCAGGTCATTCTATCATCTGGGATGGCATCTCTGCCAGTATATTCCCAGGATTCATGCACTGGTTCTTCCTCAATGGCAGCAAGGCTAGCCATTGGTTGATCATCTTCTGGATAATCATAGTCATGTGTAAAGACCATGGAAGTGAGATCTACACTTTCAGATAGAAAGTGCACACCTGCTTTCATCTTCCCTTTACCTTTCCTATCCTTTTGCCTTTGTCTGCACTCATAGGCCTTCTCTTTCTGCTTTTTGGCTCTAGGTCTCTTCTGGTGAGATCCAGAAGGTTGCTTTTTGGTATTAAACCAACGGCGATCAGTAGGGTGTGGTTTGCCACAATTGGCACACCTTACATTGGTAGGAGCATTCCGGATGGTGTTTGTCTGGTGGGCCTCAGCATTTGCTGGTGTATTCACTCTTTGAATGAGTGAATTTGCAGAAGAGTTGCGACCCCTATGGGTACCTTTGCGCAGATTATACTCCCTTAGGATGCTAGATCCTATCACATCCGGTGTAAAGGATGTTTGATCAATGGTATGCACGACTGTGGATACCATGGGAGTGTAGGAAGAGGGAAGAGCATTAAGGATGATCATAGATGCGATTGCATCTTGAATGTGAAGACCAGAATAGGTTGCACGATGAAATAGACCTTGGATTTCTCTGACCTGGATGGAGATATCCTTATCAGGGTTGAATCTGAATCGAAGAATCTCCTGGAAGATGGAGAAGAAACCTGCTACACTCTTAGGTGCATAGAGGCGTTGGAGGTGCTCCCATAGGTCTCTAGCAATAGAGTATGTCTCTGTGGTTACACCTGCAACATTTGCATCGATTCTATGATCCCTGGGAATCAGGTATTGCATGGAGGAAAGGAGATAGCCACCAATCAAGGCAGCAGCCTCTAGATCATCGCTGATCCAGGTGTCCTTTGCAACAGCATCAGCCTGTGCACTCCAGAGAGAAGTACCTGTGACAATCGTCCATCTTTTACAGATGGTGAGCACATTTCTCATCTGGGAGGACCATGTATCATAGTTGGTAGGTGATACACGAAGTGTACCAAGGCTAGGACGAGGTTCGAACATTACTCGTTTGACAGAGGACGCTCACGAAGAGGTACGACAACGTCGTCAAAGAGTTCTCAGGGAGTTCGCAGAAGGTGACACGAGATGTACACTTGTATTGTGTAGATCAAGTATGGGTAGATCGAGTGTCTACTCTAGGTATTTATACGGATGAGGCGCGCAGCAAGGAAGGTCAAGGAACACGATGGAATGTAGGAACACTAAGCCGGTGCGAGAGAACCGGACTGCGGAGAAAGGCTGTCCGAAACGAGATCAAAGCGTATAGCGAAGTGAAACAGATGTAGAGGAGAAACAGGCACTCCAAGGAGAGAACCTGTGCAAAGGTACGTATCACTGGTTGAACAGTGAAAGGGAAGAGTGGTCGAAGATAATGAGCGAATGCTCATCGCGTTCTACAAGGATACAAGGAGGAGCGAGAAACGAGATACGACGCGTAAGAAGAAGTACGTTGCGATGAAGAGAGAGAATTGTAACAGTAGGGCCTTCAAGGGGTTTGATGCGAGAGGTAATCTCTTGACCGACTTTGATTGAAGCCATTGATCACCAAGGTATGAAAGAAGCTCCTGAAAAGGTAGTGAATGGATTAGGTGGTCGCTGGTGAAGGAAGGGAGAAGGGGATGAAGTTGTCACCACTGTATGCACTGATATACTGCCAATACTTTCAGGTTTGGAAGGATGAGGAGACTGTGATCCTATCCTTGATCCTTGTGATCCTTTGGACTCTAGATCCGAAAGTAACCTTGAAAGATCAATGGAATCTTCCTGTTCCTGTTTGATCCTTTGTCTCACAAGTTTCTCCTTGTGGTGTTTCTTGATCCTCCTTTTTCGTCGTCTGGCAACTCTGTTAGGAGTGCTGGATTGGTTGTCTCTCCAATAGTCCCAGGGATAGAGTCCCAATATATCTGGATAGACAATACTCCATAGCTTTTCATTGTTTCTGTACCACTGAGGTTCAGGTCGAAGAAATAAAGTAATTTCTATCGTTTCAAAGCATATGGGTTCAAAGAAGTGATAGTTACGAATGTACTTTGACTTCTTTGGTCCAAGATTCTCTAAGAATCGCTGTGTATCACAGCTCAAGAAAGGAGTAAGGTAGAAGGGTCCAGTTTGCGAAAGAAACAAGTCCATAAATGTACCACCATTGAAACAACCCCTAGCGAGGTTGTGGACTCTCAGACCTATCTCTCCTGCGTAGGGAACGCCGAAGCAAGCTGGCAGAGGCCATATAGTCAGCATCTGACCTGCTAACTTGTCTAAGAGGCCTTCCTCTATCGCTTGAGCGATTATTGGATCGTCCTCTTGTAGATTGGACCAGGCTTTGAAGAGAAGCGACTTCTCTGTTGAGGACTGCAATCCTGTTAAGAGATTGCTCATAGCGAACTACGCTCTGCCTCAAGTCAGCCTGTGCACTTTCTAGATGTGCAAGAGTTCGGTCAAAGGTATTCCTTTGAGCCTCCAATCTTCCTGCAAGTCACTCGACTTGATAGGACTTGTGCTGTATAAGCACTCAATGATCCAAGGATTCTTCCTCTAGAAGTAATCTGGTCTCGATCTCCCTGTTGAGAATCTTAGCCATAAATCTCCAGGTAGGGTTCTTCTCATGGAAATCTGCTCGCATCCTTGCATCGAAGCATGCATTTCACCTTCTCTGAGTGGGAACATCTCGCCTGATGTCCCTTTTCTCCCAGGAACTGCTGAAGGACGCAGTCTTCTTTTCTACATCAAAGGTTCCATCATCTAAGCGAACCTCTGTCCAGTAGTCCACAGAGGACTCTTCCCAGAAGGGCATTTCAAGTCCCTCTTCATCTAAGAAGGGTTGAATGTTAGAGAAAACAAAATTTGGATGTCCAGCATCCATTTCTATCCTCATCCTGTAGAATTCTGCATCATCTTGACTAAGGATTTCAAATCCTTGGTGATGTACCAGATAATGAGGGGTGTCCTCATAATTCTGAACAGGAATGGGCCAGCCCATCGCTTCTAGCCAGTCTCCTAAGCACTCTTCATCATATAAGGTTCCAGAGATTAAGGGTGATCTTTCATAAGGAAGTTGATGAAGATCAAACCCTAGAACCTGAAGATTGATTTCCCACATGGTGGCGTGCCGATCTGTTAGATCTAGATCTGTTTTGTCCACCAGAAGTATCTGTGGATGAAACATGAATCTGGGTGTCCCATGCATTATTGTTGGCTGTATTGTGCTGTCTTCTTCTTCTAGGTGGTCTATAGCCACCAGGTAGGCCTGACGACGAGTCTCCAGACGAGTTCTGGGTATTGTGAATGGGACATCTCTGTCTAGCTCCGGATCCCAGACTAGTTGAGGGAATAGGATGGGAGCCTGGGCGAAGAGGGCTAATGTAACAGATGCCTTGTCTTCTAGAGTGTCTGAAGCCTCCAGAAGGCATTGTGGGAGTTGGATGGGTGATGGGGACTCTGGGTAGAGCAGTGTTGGACTGTGGGGGGTGCTGGCGATGTCTGTATCTGGGTATTTGACTTGGATTGGGTTGGACTGGATGAATTCTCCTGGAAGAGTGTAGATCGAGTTGATCTCTTCCAGGGTGGTCTCTGCGACGATTTCTTCGTCTAGGTGCACTGGGTAATCCATAAACTGGATTCCCAGGTTGTCCTGAGGGCAAAAGGGAGAGCTGGGAGATACCAGAGATGGCATTGATAAATTGATCAAATGCTTGAGAAGAGGAGGAAGAGGATGTGGGAGGACCTGGATTTTGAGGTCTAGGAGGAGTTGGAGGATGATATGAGTGATGAGGAAAAGTATGGGGTGTAGTGTGGTACGAGTTTTGACCACTAGAGTCAAAGGAGTATTGTGGTGGATCTGGATTAGTCGCTTGTAAGCGAGTCTCAGAGGCACTAGATGCTCTCTGGTTCCTTTCTGGAGTCCCTGGAGGTGTGGGATAAGTACCAGACGTCTCAGCAACTCCTTGCTGGTCCTCACCTGTGTCAGAGACAAGGGTGGTAGATCCACTGGTTGATGCAGTGGATAAGATAGTCTGGTGAACTGGAGAGTGCTCTGAAGAGTCTTCGAGCAATGGAGGAGAGAAAGGGCGAGGATTTGGGGTCTGGAGTCGTGTGGAGGGTAATAAAGAGCACTCCAAACGTTTGATGTCTTCCAGATCAGGTTGTGGATCTGAATTCCGAAATGTTCCGTACCAAAAGCGATAATGGTATGGAGAAGGGTTGTGGGCAGTGTACTGGGGTGGTTCCCAGCCTTGTGCAGCAGCAACAGCAGTGCTAGAAGCAGCAGATGCTTCCTGAGATGATCTAGGTGTCAAGATCTAAATAGGGGCAGCAAGCCCAACTCAGAAGTGCTACCAAGGGTAAGACACAACTTTATTCACCTAAATAGGGGCACAAAGCCCAACTAGGTATAAGGTAAATACAGTATCAAAAGAGTAACAGAGCAAAGTCTCACCTTAGAAGTGCTACCAAGGGTAAGACACAACTGAGGTGCGAATGAGAGGTTTGAAGGGTTAAAATACCTCGGAGACACGTGTGCGCTTAACTCCGGGTAACTCCGGAGTGGAGTAGGCGAAAGTAGGCAGTCCACATCTGGAAGAGTGAAAGGGCACAGCAGCGCGTGGTCAGGAAGAGTACGCGTGCCACCACGCTGCGAACACAAAGTAGCACTATACTAGAAAAGTCTAAAGTAAGTCCGCTGAGAGTAGAGTGATGAAATCGCAGAGATCGCTCCGGAGTTACCGGAGTTGTACTTTGACACTAGGATTGGAACTTACAATGCTTGTTTTAACAATCTCAATAGGGTGCACAGAATCGTGTGTGAGACGAACTGTAAACATCCTTTGGTCAGCATTGTTGGGCCATTTGTTTTCAAAAGAGAAATAGAGGCCATGGACTGATCCTCCTAGCATTCTGATCAATGCTGGGTCATTCTCATCGCTCCAACCAGCTGAATTATCAGCATGAGCGATTGTATGCATTCCATACAGATGCAACATCATTTCTAGGACAAAAGGTCGTCCTATAGATCGACATAAGTGATCTAAAAGAGCCTCAAGCTCTGCTAGCGCCTTAGAGTGTGTAGGCATGTCAAAGATATCAATAGACAGTAATCTCAGCCTATAACTCTAGGTGGGGCTCATAACCTAACGAAAGGGTGCTTTATAGGTCCCTATATTCGTCTGAGGGGCAGAGTAGCGAATGGGATAGTGCAGAGTGATGAGACTCACTCTACTAGCAGAGTACTTGAGCGAAATATCACTGTATGAGTACAGTGGGTTGAGTGAAGTGATCCAGACAGGTATGAATGAGAGATATGAGTGTATCTGAACTGCTTGATTCAATTGTATCGAATACATGCAGTTTATATAGTGGAAAATAGAGAGGAGATTGAACCTTGATTGTGGATTAACAATCAGTTCATGTGATCTATCTGACTCGAGTTGAGTCATTCAGGATCATCTAGGAATGTTCAGGATCAGTTAGATTCCTAGAACTTCCATTGACACTTAGGATCAGTTAGGAATGATCCTACATGTCAGTCATACGCATATTTTACACCTGTCATTCATTTCTATTTGAAATGTCACCTTGACAGTTTGATCCTACAGTTCTGAGTCATTCTGACTCATCAATGGATCTTGTAGGACGTATATATGCATGACAGATTGATCCCTGATCAAGATCTGTCTTGTTTTGACCTCCTGTTACACTTGTGAGCGTGACACACACTTGGTGTGACCTACTTGTAAATGTGTGACAGGAGTTGTAAACTCGTGACTGATAAGTCATTTATCAATGACAGGGACCCATAAATATTGGTTTAAGGGTTATATATCAGTTACTTCGTCATCATGGACTAAAGTAAAACTCCAATATGCCTAGGACGCTGTGATCTCTTCATGAGGCTCCTCCCCAGACCATCGCTATATGTCCATTGATTGCGACACCTGCAACAATTTCTGTCTTACCTCTCTTCGACCGTTCTGGATCTCCCTTTGCATCATCCTCATCCTATCTCTTGTGTTAATCCTATACTGGACTTTGTCACCACAACCCGTGAATGCTTCTTGAACTGTTTTTCAACCATTATGTCTTCCTCCTCCTCCAACATCTCGTCTACTTTGGAGTCCTCCTTGGGAATTGCTTTTCTGCGCTCTACTCCGGTACAACCCTTGCTTTTGCCTGCCTCTGTCATCTTCACCCTCTACACCACCATTCTCATGAACCCTATACTCCTAAACGCCATCGAAGATCTTGCACTCTACCAGGACAATCTGCTAAGCCAGAAACTAGTGCATCTCTTCCTTGATGTTGCCTGGGCCCAAAACCTTCACCAACAGACTGCTCCTCAGGACCTCCCAGCTGAGTTTGGCGTACCCCTCCATCTCACCCTCTCTGGACTTTCCCAACAAGTTCTCAATTCCCTTCATCTTCATGGTTTCCATATCTTCATCATTAGCGATTCCCCTGAACTACTCTTCCCCACGTTCCACCATATCTACCTGGCCATGACCCACGTTGATTGTGACTGCTATGCCGAACAAGTCTTGAGTGTTCACTCCATCCATCACGCCACATTAGAGCCTCCTGCCTTCCTTGCTGACACTCCTCCACAAGCCTCACCAGTCCTTGCCACCCGACTTTCCTCTCCTCCCACTTTACCCATCCTTCCCCCCTCCATTATCATGGAAGAAGAGGAATCCCTCGATGAGACCAACATTCATGGGGAACCTGTCAAAGAAATCAATGACAACCGACCTGAGTTTTTTCGGTGTATCCTCCCAGATGGACGAGTCGTCCTCTTCTCTGCCACTCGTGTCCTCCCCCCCGGTGTCCCTCATCAACCAGCCAATGCGCTCACTAAATGCTTCAAATGTACTGGTCTCGGCCACTATCGTGAGGACTGCCCCCACTATACCTGCCCTAACTGTGGACAGTCAGCCCCCGGTCATGCTCAGCAAGACTGTCTCATCAACTCATGCGATTTCTGTCATCGATGGGGACATGTTGAACATGTTTGCCCAGAACGAAGATGCAGTCATTGCAACCAGATTGGTCACCTCATTGGTAGCTGTCCTTTTATGAATTATACCCCTTCACCAGCTGCCTCTATCTATGGGGACGGATCTCCAGTATAGGTGTGTTATAATGGAGCCTGGGGCTCAAGTGTACGAAGGGGGTAATGTTACAATTCTTTTCCTTGGACATCGTCTACTCTTATTTGCCATTCTCTCCCCGGTCTGTCGCACCCCATTCCATTTCACTTACGATCACCAGTACTTTCTCGTGGTGCTCGGACCTCTCTCCTTTGACGAAGGGGTGCTTTGTAGGTCCCTATATTCATCTGAGGGGCAGAGCAGTGAATGGGATAGTGCAGAGTGATGAGACTCACTCTACTAGCAGAGTACTTGGGCGAAATATCACTGTATGAGTACAGTGGGTTGAGTGAAGTTATCCAGACAGTTATGGATGAGAGATATGAGTGTATCTGAACCGCTTGATTCAATTGTATCGAATACATGCAGCTTATATAGTGGAAAATAGAGAGGAGATTGAACCTTGATTGTGGATTAACAATCAGTTCATGTGATCTATCTGACTCGAGTTGAGTCATTTAGGATCATCTAGGAATGTTCAGGATCAGTTAGATTCCTAGAACTTCCATTGACACTTAGGATCATACAGGAATTGTTATGTGCCTATGCTTTTTCCCTCTCTTCTCACGATCACGTGATATCACGTGCATGCTTCCCGTTATCTTCCCTTCACGCCTTCACCTCTTCACACCGTCACTCCCGCACACGGCGTGCTGTGTTGCTTCCTTTAATCTCTGTCCCTTCTAGAAGGCTATGCTTCCTTTCTGATACACGTGATGACACATGCTTCCCTCATGTTTCATCTCCGTGTTTCATGTTTGAAACGTGTTTCACCTTTTAATCTCCGCACATGCTTCTTTTCATTTCCACGCCTTGAGACCGCCTCATGTTATGCTTCCTTTACCCATGGGTTAAGGGCATGGACTAATGTAGAGTAGATCTCTCGATCCGTAGTACACAGGTGTACACAAGTAGAATAGTATAAGAACCCAAGGACCCAGCGCTGGTATCCCCAGTCTGGTTCTCTTGGTTTTTCCCCTCGAGTTCCATAGTCCTCACTCTCCTAAGTCTAAGCTGTCTAGTGCGACCTGGTATAAGTCCCAGTGACTTTAGGGTTGTTTCAGGAATGATCCTATATGTCAGTCATTCGCATATATCACACCTGTCAGTCATTTCTATTTGAAATGTCACCTTGACAGTTTGATCCTACAGTTCTGAGTCATTCTGACTCATCAATGGATCTTGTAGGACACATATATGCATGACAGATTGATTCCTGATCAAGATCTGTCTTGATTTGACTTCCTGTTACACTTGTGAGCGTGACACACACTTGGTGTGACCTACTTGTAAATGTGTGACAGGAGTTGTAAACTTGTGACTGATAAGTCATTTAGCAATGACAGGAACCCATAAATATTAGTTTAAGGGTTATATATCAGTTACTTTGTCATCCTTTTCTGTTTTTCTATTATCTTCTGAGTAGTTCTATGGACAGCCTTCTCCGCAGCCATCTCTCTCATGATGGCTTAATATCCCCGACTTCCATGATGTTCTTTCGCGTTCTACGATTACTAATTGTAGAGTACTTATACCTTGCTGTCGCTTGTATTCCTTAGTCTTGATCTATGCAATCCCAGCGTTATTTTAAAGAACTCCTCTAGAGCAAACCTCTAAGAGTCTCGACACTATGAAGTCTTAACCTCAGTGTTTCGACTTATCATTCGTCACTTGTCACCTGTACAGGCTCCTCGTAACTCACACACTTCTCGGACAGTGTTGTACCTCTTCGTGAGTGTCCTCCCGACGAAGTGTCCTTTGCCCAAAGTTCTTGAAATATATACTTCGCGTAACAATACCCATCAACCCCCAGGTCTTAGTATCAATGGGTATCATCAGCGGGTACAAGAGTACTTACTGTACCCACACAGGGTGTACCTGAGAGTAGATACATGCATGTAACAGTAACTAGTCAATCTTGATTGCATCCCACCCTTCTGCCATTTCCATGTCCTCACTGTCTGCCTCCTGCAACACAGTTACCTTCTTTACATTAGCATTGTGTATGTAGCCCTGTAAGCTCCATGACCCAATGCAAAGCAAAGCACAGACTGTTTGTGAGGAGAGGCAGTTCCAAGTATGCAATAGCAGGACCCAGCCATGGCTGAACAGTCATTCAACATCAATAGAAGTAGCTATTCAGAATTGAATACTTCTGTACCTGATATATGTGTAAGAGCACATACCTGGAATGGAAAGATAATCCATTGCCATGTGAGAGAGTCGTGGATAAGAGTCATGGTGGTCTATCCACCAGCTAAGTGGATCTGTGGTGTTCTCAATGTTAGTGGCAAGGTATGCATCGAGTTCATTATGGCTCCATATTGGCTTGGGTTTGGCAAAGGATGGTAAGTGGTCGAACACATTGTCGGATACATTCTGTTGTCCATAATGCTCAATTTACAACATATTAAACACAATAGCAGCAAAAGCACACCTTATCATGTACATCAGTATCACTTTGCACAAGATCTTGGTTCTTTGGAAGAATAAGGGGTTGAGTGGCATAGGAATCATCGTAGGCTTTGTATGTGAGGTCCTTCACCATTGTAATCCAGGTGGAATGCCATCCAGCCTCCTCGAAATACCAGAGTTTATGTCTGGGGTGAGAACTGTAATGTGTAGTTAGTGCCATTTGAAAGCCACACAAGGTTATAACCATGGCACCAAACAGAGGTACTGCTTACCCATTGCAATACAATACGTTTTGGGTGCATCTGTATGTGAGTAGTACCTATTGAGCGTCTTTTTCACAAGATTGATGGTGGCTTAGATTGCTGGATTAAGTTCTTGTTTGTTGAAGAGGCCAGTGGTGAATGTTTCATTGATGAAATCTATGGCAGGGATCACCATGGTGAGGTTCAGTGTGGAGCAGGAAAAGAAGAGCATGGCATCCTTCAGAATCTGGTAGTTGTGCAATGTGACCAATCCACTTGTTCACAGCTTAAACTATGCACCTTGAGGACATTGCACAGCTGACCCAGTAAGTCCCATTCATTGTCGTCAAGCCCATAACTACTCACTCCCAGCTTGTGTTTGTCTGTAATTGCATTAATTCCAACCTGGTACTTCAATACAAAGTCCAGCATATCAAATGTTGAGTTCCATCTCATTGACACATTGTGTGGCATTGTTTTGATAGATAATTCTAGCTTAGTCAAAGTCGATACCCACACAGGCAGGAGGAGAGTACTTGAGTGGATGATTTTAAATGAGAGCTTGTGCAGCTATTGGGCATGGTAAGTGGCACTCTGTCTTATTCCCACTCATCACCCACCTTTCCCAGAATTACATGCAATGGCCTCAAATGCTCCTTCACATCCATAAGCTCACTAGCTGTCAATCCCTCAATCTTGTTAACCTATCTGTCAACATTGTACTGGTCATCTTTTACCTCCATGTTCTCAAATTGTACCTGTATGTCCTCAAGGTCAAAGTCTTCTGTCAGGTTTTGCAGCTCGTTGTCAATATTCTTTTCCTTGGGTAAGTCAAACAGTTTAATCAATGTCTTCACCACTAAGTTAATGACATGCAGAAAGCATCATGTTCGTGATGCCTTTCCACTGAAATGGGCAACCTGATCAGCAAGTTTGTCTGTCATCATATCATTTGAGGTCACATTGTCTGCTGTGATGCTCAAGATCTATCATGGCATCAAGTCAGGTAAGATTGTTTGTTGTTGATATGGTAACTTGCCTTGTCTGAAATGCCAAACTCCATTAGGGTCTTTGCAAACACTTCTGCCAGATTTACTCTGCTGTGTGACTGGATCTGGCATGAGTGAATCTGTCATGATGTAGGTCCAGATGCTCACCTTTGCAACCTCGACAATATCAAGTACTAATGTAAGTGGTTTTCCCTTGTGAACTAGATGCATGGTAAAAGCCACAAATGCCTTGTGGTTTGGTGAAGTCCATGTGTTATGTGAAGTGTATATTTCAAGAACCTTGGGCAAGGAGTACTTCATCAGGAGGACACTCACAAAGAGGTATGACACCATCCGAGAAGTACACAAGAAATGAGGGGCCAAGTAGGCGATGAGTGATGAGTGATAAGTCGAAGCGTGGAGGCTAAGACTTCTTCAAGTGACAAGACTCTTAGAGAATTGCTCTAGAGGAGTTCTTAAAACAACACTAGATTGCATAGATCAAGACTGAAGTAAATACAAGAGAGCAGTGCAGTATAAGTACCCTAGGATTAGTAATCATAGAATACAAGAGAACATTGAGGAATAACGGGGATACTAAGCTGTCGTGAGAGAGGCAGCTGCAGAGATGGCTGTCCATAGAACTACATAGAAGATAATAGAAACATGGAGAAAGAAAGAGGTCTGAGTACCATGAGGAAGTACTGATAATCGTAAGTGAAGTGAAACAGGGTATGATGGGATGGGGAAAGGATGGTGAACAAGAGTAGACGATGACCAAGGAATAGGATTGTAACATTACCCCCTTTGTACACTTGAGCCCCAGGCTCCATGATAACTCGCCTATACTGCAGATCCATCCCCAAAGACAGAGGCAGCCTGTGAAGGGGTAAAGTTTGCAAAAGGATAATCGCCGACAATGTGACCAATCTGGTTGCAATGACCACATCTTCATTCAGGGCAAACATGTTCAACATGTCCCCATCAATGACAGAAATTGCATGAGTTGACAAGGCAGTCTTGCTGAGCATGACCAGGGGCTAACTGTCCACAGTTTGGGCAGGTATAGTGGGGGCAGTCCTCACAATAGTGGCTGAGACCAGTATATTTGAAGCATTTAGTGAGCGCATTGGCTGGTTGGCAAGGGATACCAGGGAGAAGAAGGCAGGTGGCGGAGGATAGTACGATTTGTCCATCAGGGAGGATATGCTGAAAAAACTCAGGCTGATTATCATGGGTCACATTGATGGGTTCTCCATGGGTGTTGGTTTCAACAACAGGCTCTTTTTCCATGATGATGGAAGGGGAAAGGATGGATGAAGTGGGAGGAGAAGAAAGTTGGGTGGCAAGAACAGGCGAGGCTTGTGGGGGAGTGTCAATGAGAAAGGCTGGGGGGTCCAGTGTGGCTCTATGGATGGAGTGGACGCTTTGAACTTGTTTGGCATAGCAATCATGATCAATGCATGTCATGGCTAGGTAGATGTGACGAAAAGTAGGGAAAAGTAGTTCGGGGGAGATGCTAATTATGAAAACATGAAAGCCATGAAGGTGAAGGGAGTTAAGAACGCGTTGAGAGAGTCCAGAAAGGGTAAGATGAAGGGGTACACCAAACTCGGCCGGGAGGTCCCAAGGAGCCATCTGTTGGTGAAGGTTTTGGGCCCAGGCGATGTCAAGGAAGAGATGTACTAGCTCCTGGTTTAGTAGATCATCCTGGTAGAGTGGGAGATCTTTGACAGTGTTTAGGAGTACGGGGTTTGTGAGAATGGCGGCATAAAGGGTAAATATGGTGGAGGCGGGCAAAAGCAAGGGCTGCACAGGAGTAGACCTTAAGAACGCAATGCCCAAGGAAGATTCTGAGATAGATGAGCTGCTGGAGGAGTGGGAGGACATAGTGGTGGAAGAATAGTTCAAGAAGCATGCACTTGCTGTGGCGATAAGGTCCAGTACAGGATTAAAACAAGAGTGAGGGCGAGGATGGTGCAGAGGGAGATCCAGAACAGATGAAGAGCAGTAAAGCAAAAGTTGTTACAGGTGTCACGATCGATGGACATATATTTGCAGTCTGGGGAGGAGCCTCACGAAGAGATCACAGCATCCCAGGTATGCTTTCATTTCAGTCCATGATTGTGCTTATAAGTTTTGAGGATGTCCTGGGAATAATGGAGATTAGTTTCAGGTTCCCAGGTGTTTTCGGACGAGGCATAGCCTTTCCATGCAGTCAGGTACTTGTAATGGCCAGGGGATCCCTTGTGGGAGAGGATAGCCTTGACTTCATATTCCTCTTTGTCATCAATCACGTCAGGTGGAGGATTGGAAAAGGAAGGTCCATGTGCTTCCATTTGTTTGAATAGCAATAGAAGTAAGGTGTGGAAGACATCATGGATCCTCCACACGGGTGGTAGATGAAGTTTATAGACTAATGGAGATAGTATTTTGATGATCTCAAAGGGGGCATGTCGTTTGGATGTGAGTTTCCGGGATGGGTAGGGGATGCAGAGATTGGTGGCTTCTAGCCAAACCTTATCACTGGTCTTCCAGGGAGTGAAGGACATAGGGGAGCATTGGGACATGAGTTGTTGAGCAAATTCATAAGCAGTGAAAGCTTTGGATCTGGCTTTGTCAAGGAATTCTAGGCGGTCAGTGTTACAATTCTCTCTCTTCATCACAATGTACTTCTTCTTACACGTCATATCTCGTTTCTCGCCCCTCCTTGTATCCTTGTAGAACGCGATGAGCATTCGCTCATTATCTTCGACCACTCTTCCCTTTCACTGTTCAACCAGTGATACATACCTTCGCACAGGTTCTCTCCTTGGAGTGCCTGTTTCACCTCTGCATCTGTTTCACTTCGCTATACTCTTTGATCTAGTCTCGGACAGCCTTCTCCACAGTCCGGTTCTCTCGCACCGGCTTAGTGTTCCTACCTTCCATCACGTTCCTCGACCTTCTCTGCTGCGCGCCTCATCCATATAAATACTTAGAGTAGACACTTGATGTACCCCATACTTGATCTACACAATACAAGTGTATATCTCGTGTCACACCTTGCGACCACCCTTGAGAGCTCTTTGACGACGTTGTCGTACCTCTTCGTGAGCGTCCTCTGTCAAACGAGTAACGTTTGAACTTTGTCCTCGCTTTGGTACACTTCGTGTAACAAAAGATCAAGTATCTCCTTTGTCCCTCCTATCTAGGAGTAGGACACTCCCCTAAGCAAACATTTCCCACAGAGACCGAGCCCTTCGCCGTGCTTACCGTGTCCCAGAAGACGACAACGAACAGAGACCCATTCAACAGCCATCACCTCGACGAGTTCTTGGATCCTCGTACTCCCCAGCCCCACCTTCGAGCCCACTAGCATTGCCTGCCCCTTGTACCCTCCCAGCCATCGAAACAGCCCCGACCTTGACCACTCCGAGATCACCATCCCCACCTCAGTCACCTAGTCTCTTCGCACCATCGCCACCACCCATGTCTTCAGAAAAACCCACCGAACTCCGAGCTGCTTTACCAGCAGACTTCTCTGGGAAACCGGTAGACGCAGTCAGATGGATCAAGGCTATGAAAGCCTATTTCATCATCAACAAGAAACTCTATGCCGACGACGCAACCAAGGTCTTCACATGCCTCAGCAAGATGTTATCCACTGAAAGAGCAGCAGCCTTTGCCGAAACCTGGTATGACAGGTTGGTGGATCCACTCCTTGAAGAAAAGGAGAAGTCATTCGACAAACTAGTCGAAAACTTTGAGAAAACGTTTTACCCCTTTGACATCCAAGCAACGGCCTGACTCCAGCTCCCCTACCTTCGCCAGACCGCCTTCCGAGAGCCAGACAACACCATCAATGATGGCTTCCAGAAGTTCATCTCCGACTTCTTGGGAACCGCTGCTAAGTCTGGCATCTCTGACCAGCAAACCCTCATCGGATACTTCGCCACTGGCTGCGACCAGAAGATTACGGACATGGTTTTGTCCATGAGCGAACTCCCCAAAGATCTGAATGCATGGATCAACAAGTCCATGCAGTTCCACACCCAGAAAGCTCGAATGACCGCAATCAGAAAGGGAGCACCTCAGGCTCACTTTGCCCCTGCACCTCCTACTCCCCGCTTCATTCCTCGACCTGTCCCTCGCATTAGAGACCCAAACGCAATGGATGTAGATTCCATCCGGGTCTCCAAACTCACCCCCGAAGAACGTTCCAAGTGTATCAAGGAAGGACGTTGTTTCAGATGCCGAAGGACTAGGCACAACGCCCAGAACTGCAAAGCGTTCTCCGCCCCACAAATTATTCGCTCCGTCCCAACCCAACCACCTAAGGAACCTGTCGTCCCTAAAGAAGTCCCTGCTCCCTCGAACAATCCATTAGATGTCTACGTCAACCAACTCCGGACTAAAGGATGGAAAGATGAGGAGATTCATCAGACGCTGAGGGCCAACTATGAGGAGCCCGCCGAAATTTCCCTCCTTGACATAAAGGATTTTCTCTGAGGGAAGATGCTCCGACGTCTTCTTCCCCCGGTCATGTACTTATAGCTATGCCAAATGAAAATGCGTTCCGTTTTCCCGTCTCGCTACAAGTACCCAAGCAAACTGTCAACACCACTGCTCTACTTGACAGTGGCGCTTCTGGAAACTTCATCGATATCTCCCTCGTCCCCAAACTCAGGCTAGGATGCCGAGTACTGCGTAAACCCGTCATCGCATATAACGTTGACGGGACCAAGAACAAAAGAGGAACCATCAAATGGAAACTCTTTGCACAAATCTCCTTCCCCTCATTCTCCCAACAGGTCGAGTTCATGGTCACCTCTCTCGGCAGATCACAAATCATCCTCGGAATGCCTTGGCTCCGTCAATGGAACCCCGACGTAGACTGGGCCAACATGCGACTCTCCATAGACTCCCCAGAAACCCTTCGAAAGATAACCCTGTCCACCCAGCTCGCCCAAGAAAATGCTCCTACAGAAAAAGAGATTCCGACTTGGTGCAAGAACTTTGCTGATGTCTTCGCCGAGGCTACGTTCAACATCCTTCCCCAGCATTGAGACTACGACCACACCATAGAACTCAAACCGTCCTTCGTCCCCAAGATAGCCAAAGTATATCCATTGAATCCTGCAGAAAAGGAAGCTTGTAAAAAGTTTGTCGAAGAAAACCTCGCCACAGGTCGAATTGTTCCCTCCAAATCCCCCCAAGCCTCACCATTCTTCTTTGTACCAAAGAAAGACGGATCACTACGACCATGTCAGGACTACCGCTACCTCAACTCCCATACCGTTCGAAATGCATACCCCCTACCACTCATCTCTGAACTAATCGATGACATGAAGGATTCGACGTTGTTCACCAAACTCGACATTAGATGGGGATATAACAACATTCGTATTCGGGAGTCTGACCAATGGAAGGCGGCGTTCATCACCCCACTTGGCCTCTTCGAACCCACCGTCATGTTCTTTGGGTTTAACAACGCCCCCTCCACATTCCAAGCATTCATGAACCACATCTTTGCGGACATGATCTCTGAGCTTTGGCTTAAAATCTACATGGACGATCTTGGCATCCACACCCAACATGACCTCGAACTACACCACTCCAGAACCAAACGGGTACTCCAACGACTTCGCGAGCATGGACTCTCCGTAAAGATCTCTAAATGCTCCTTCGATGAACCTAGGATGGAATACCTTGGCATGATCATCGGCCAAGGACGCGTCGAGATGGATCCAACTAAGCTCTCTGCAATCAAGGATTGGAAACCCCCGACCTCTGTGAAAGGCATCCGAAGGTTCGTCAGGTTTGCCAACTTCTACCGAAAGTTCATTCCCAACTTCTCCGATATCGTCGCCCCCCTTGTACTCCTCACGCGAAAGGACCAGAAGTGGGAATGGACCCGCCACCAAGACAGAGCGTTCTCTCGTCTAAAACTAATCTTCGCATCCACTCCCGTCCTTGCGCTCCCCGATGTTTCTCGCCCATTCTTTGTCATGACCGATGCATCTCTCCTTGCGGCTGGAGCCATTCTTCTACAAGAAGATAGCAACGGTGATTTCCATCCCTGTGCCTATTTCTCGAAAACCTTCGCCCTAGCTGAGCGAAACTATGATATCTACGACCGAGAACTCCTCGCTGTCATCCTCGCACTTCAGGAATGGTGCCAATATCTGCTAGGCACTAAACACCCTGTCACGGTCATCACGGATCACAAGAACCTGTCCTATCTCAAAGACCCCCGCAAACTCTCTTGACAACAGGCTCGCTGGTCGCTTTTCCTGCAAGACTACGACATTGTCTGGAAGGTCACCCCAGGCTCCCAGATGGGACCTGCAGATGCACTCTCTCGCCGTGACCACGTAGACACCGCTGACGACAATGCCAACGCCTCCATTCTCCCTGATCCCATAGTTATTTCCGCCCTCGACACCGCTCTAGTCAAAGGAATCCAACTGTCCTCTCCCTCAGATCCCCTTGTCCTTCGCGCTCTCCAAAACCTGGCCGATGGCTCTCCACTTTTCCCTCGTTCTGCTCTAGCTGACTGGCGTTATGACAACGCTCAGTTATTCTACAAAGAACGTCTCTACGTCCCTCCCACCTCTCGACAAGCCCTCCTCGACTCCATCCATTCCTCCCCCACCACCGGTCACATGGGACAATTCCGCACTAAGGCTATTGTTGAACGCGACTTCTGGTGGCCTGGTCTGGCCACCTTTGTCCGCAACTACATCGCGGGCTGCGCTGTATGTCAGCAAAACAAAGTAAACACCCATCCCACCGTCCCTCCACTTCAACCGATCCCGTCCAATGTCTCTCTCCCTTTCCACCAGCTGTCTGTCGACCTCATCACGGATCTTCCCCTTTCCAATGGCTCTGACTCAATCATGGTCGTGGTAGACCATGGCCTTACGAAGGGGGTAATTTTGTGCCCTTGTACCAAGACCATCGACGCTGCAGGCGTAGCCAAACTCTTCTTCGACCACATTTTCAAACGTTTCGGCTTATATGAATCTATCATCTCTGATCGAGGTCCTCAGTTCGCCTCCGCACTAGCCAGAGAACTTGCCTGCCTCCTCCAGTACGATCTCAAACTCTCCACCGCCTATCACCCCCAGACCGACGGACAAACGGAACGGACCAACCAGGAACTGGAAACATACCTACGGATCTTTTGTAGCAACAAACCGCATCAATGGGCGGATCATATCACCACGGCTGAGTTTCATCACAACACTGCTCCACACAGCTCTACCAAGGTTTCCCCCTTTTCCTTGATGCTCGGATATGAACCCAGGAACTTTCCAGTGATCGGAAAGACCTTCATCCCTGCCCTGGAGACCCAACTCTCTGCGTTAGAAGACGCGCGAAAGGAAGCCCTCGCAGCTCATGACTCCGCCCGCATTCTTATGTCCAAAAGATCCACTCAAACATTTTCACCTTGGAAAGTAGGAGATCGTGTTTGGCTGGAAGCCACCAATCTCCGCATTCCCTACCCATCACGAAAACTCGCCCCGAAACGTCATGGACCATTTGAAATCACTCGCGTAATCTCCCCCCTGGTTTATCAACTAAAACTTCCCAGTACCTGGAGGATCCATGATATTTTCCACGCCGCATTGCTATCTCCCTTCAAACAAACCGACGTACACGGACCTTCATTCTCACAGCCCCCTCCTGACGTCATTGATGACGAAGAAGAGTACGAAGTAGAGGCGATTCTCTCCCACAAGGGGTCCCCTGGCCGCTATCGGTACCTGACTGCTTGGAAGGGATATTCCTCCGCCGAGAACACTTGGGAACCTGAAACAAACCTTGTGCATGCACAGGAGATCCTAGTGGACTATAAAAACCTCCACCGACTACGATAAGACTTCACGTATCCAGGACGTTGTGATCTCTTCATGAGGCTCCTCCCTGTATGCGTGAATTCTGCTGCTCGTACCTCAAAGCATTCTGGATTTCCCTCCTCGCCTTTCTCACCATCGCGCTAATATTCTTCTTACTCTGGTTCTTAACTCCGAGCTCGGCGCATTCCTCTCTAACCCCAAAGGCATCACCTTCGCTATGACGTCTGACTCCCAATCACCGCCCATATCACTCCCATCAAACTCACCGCCATCTTCTCCTGATATTGATGATCCGATGGCTTTACTCCGAGTCTCCCCTGTCCAGTCACACCTCCTCCCGCCGCACATCTGGAAACCTCTGTTCACCAGCATACTCTGCAAGCCCTCCCTGACTCTCGTGCTTGAACGAATGCCTCTCTACGCAGATGACCCAATAGTCAAGGGATTAGTTTCCCTTTATTATGCAGTCCACACCGCCCAGGTACTACACTTCCACGTAGCACCTAACGACTTACCTGAAGAATACGGCTTGCCTATCCGAGAAACCCAGAACGGCCTCACTGGCCGAATTTTAAAATTACTTCACACAGCCGACTTTCACAGCTTCATCGCACAGATCCCTATCTCCGTTTTATATCCTGTGTTCCGCCCCATTTTCCTTTCCATGTACCCGGAAGAGCGTGCAGCCTATTTAACTAGCATTTCCCTTTCCCCTCGAGAATCCCCTGTTCCTTCTCCACCTCCGTTACCTCTTGCCTTACGAATCTCCTCCCCAACTGCAGTCGACTCTCCTGTCCCCACTCCCACCATCGTACCACGTATCGTGGAGGACGACATTGTACCATTCCTCCTTGATCCCCCCGGTGGACTTCGTCAAACTAATCCACAGGCCATCTCATACAATAGTGCTTACCTCGTCCAAGCAGGCGGCTTGACCATCCTCTCAGCACCAACTCGTCTTCTTCATAATCCCTATGACCGACCTCCTGTGACCGTCTTCACCCGTTGCTTCTGATGCAACCGCGTTGGTCACTATTGTGACGAATGTCCTTTATACCGATGCCCCCACTGCCACGTTACTGCTCCTGGTCACCCCCAACGCCTTTGCCTCACCTTACAATGCTCTACTTGTCAACGATGGGGACATGGACCCGCTAGATGCCCACGAGAAGTCTGCCTCCACTGTGATCAATTTGGACATACTGAGCCGCAATGTCCATATCTCTATGGACCTGATCACTCCATGCCCACTGAGGATTTTTGAGAAGCTTTCGGTTAATGGTTGGAAGATTGCGCCAGGGGCACAACTCTACAAAGGGGGTAATGTTACAATTCTCTCTCTTCATCGCAATGTACTTCTTCTTACACGTCGTATCTCGTTTCTTGCCCCTCCTTGTATCCTTGTAGAACGCGATGAGCATTCGCTCATTATCTTCGACCACTCTTCCCTTTCACTGTTCAACCAGTGATACGTACCTTTGCACAGGTTCTCTCCTTGGAGTGCCTGTTTCACCTCTGCATCTGTTTCACTTCGCTATACTCTTTGATCTCGTCTCGGACAGCCTTCTCCGCAGTCCGGTTCTCTCGCACCGGCTTAGTGTTCCTACCTTCCATCACGTTCCTCAACCTTCTCTGCTGCGCGCCTCATCCATATAAATACTTAGAGTAGACACTCAATGTACCCCATACTTGATCTACACAATACAAGTGTACATCTCATGTCACACCTTGCGACCACCCTTGAGAGCTCTTTGACGACGTTGTTGTACCTCTTCGTGAGCGTCCTCCGTCAAACGAGTAACGTTTGAACTTTGTCCTTGCTTTGGTACACTTCGTGTAACAGTCAGAGAGAGCAGGGATGAAGGTCTTTCCAAGGGGAGGGTAGGCATGAGGTTTGTAACCAAGGAGGAGGGAGAATGGAGATGTTTTAGTAGAGCTGTGTGGGGCAGAGTTATGATGGAACTTAGCAGACGTCAGGAACTCAGTCCATTGATCTGGGTTGTTGCCGCAGAAGATCCATAGATATGTTTCTACTTCCTGATTGGTTCGTTCAGTTCGATCATTGGTTTGTGGATGATATGCAATGGAGAGGCAAATGTCGTAGTGTAGAAGGTGGGCGAGTTCTTGTGTGAAGGCAGAAGTGAATTGAGGTCCTCTGTCAGAGATAATGGTATCATAAAGTCCAAAGCATTTGAAAACAAAGTCAAAAAAGAGTTTAGCTACCCCTGCTGCATTGATGGTTTTTTGACAAGGGGCAAGAATTACCCCCTTCGTAAGGCCATGGTCGACCATGACCATTAGAGAGTTGTATCCATGAGAGGATGGGAGGTCAGTAATAAGGTCTATGGAGATTTGGTGGAAAGGGGTGGTGGCGGAGAACAAGATGGGTTGTAATGGTGGTGTGGTGGGATGTGTGTTTACCTTGAATTGCTGGCAAATGGCGCAACCAAGAATGAAGTTATGAATGAAAGTGGCAAGACCTGGCCACCAGTAGTCTTGTTTGACGAGTGCCTTGGTGCAGAATTAACCCATATGGCCTGTGGTGGGTGAGGAATGGAGGGAGTGCAGCAGGGCAAAGCGAGCTGAAGGTGGTATATAAAGATAACCCTGGTAATAAAGGCATCCCTCCTCGAAGACCCAATCAGAGAGAGAGGAGCAAGGAAAGAAGGGGGACCCATTGTGAAGGGCTTGAATGGTGTGAAGAACAAGGGGGTCATTGGTGGATGAAGATTCAATGTGGCGAGCAAGGGAAAGGTCTAATGCAGAGATGACTATTGGGTCAGGAAGTATGGAAGTGTCTGTATTGTCAAAGAAAGTGTCTACGAGATCTTTTCAGGATAACACATCTGCAGGGCCCATCTGGGAGCCCAGGGTGACTTTCCATAGGATGTCGTAATCCTGCATGTAGAGTGACCATCATGCTTGTCAATAAGAGAGTTTTTGAGGATCTTTAAGATAGGAGCGGTTTTTATGGTCGGTGAGAATGGTGATGGAGTGAGGAGTGCCTAAGAGATAATGATGTCATTCCTGAAGTGCTAAAATGACTGTGAGGAGTTCTCTGTCATAGATGTCATAGTTCCGTTTGGCAGGGGCGAAGGTTTTGGAGAAGTACATGCATGGGTGAAGGTCTCCATTGATGTCCGTTTGAAGAAATATGGCACCAGCAGCTAAGAGTGAGGCATCGGTCATGATGGTGAAGGGACAAGAGACATCAGGTAGACAGAGAACTGGTGCCGACTGGAAGGTCCATTTGAGGGAGTCAAATGCTCGTTGTTGCAGGTTGGTCCAGGCCCAGGGTTTGTCTTTTCGTGTAAGTAGAACAAGGAGAGCAACAATGTTAGAGAAGCTTGGGATGAACTTTCAGTAAAAGTTGGCAAAGCCAAGGAATGAGTGAACTGCTTTGACCGAGGTGGGGGGTTTCCAATCCTGGATGGTGTGAAGTTTTGTGGGGTCCATCTCTACGAGTCCTTGACCAATGATCATGCCGAGGTATTCCATCTTCAGAGCGTTGAAGGTACATTTGGAGATCTTTAGAGAGAGACTGTATTCATGAAGTTGAAGAAGGACATGAATGGTTTGCTCATGATGCAGGGCAAGGTCTCTGTTCATGTGAATACCAAGGTCATCCATGTAGATCTTGAGCCATTTCTCCTGAAGCATATCAGTGAAAACATGGTTCATGAAGGCTTGGAAGGTGGGCGGTGTGTTGTTAAAGCTGAAGAACATAACTGTTGGTTCAAACAGTCCCTCATTGGTGATGAAGGCCACTTTCCATTCGCTCCCTTCTTTGATGTGTATGTTATTATACCTCCATTGTATGTCGAGTTTCATGAAGAGCATGGAATCCTTCATATCATTGATGAGTTCAGAGATGAGAGGGAGTGGGTAGGCATTGTGGGTGGTATGGGAGTTAAGGTAATGGTAGTCCTGACAGGGACATAGGGTTCCATCTTTCTTAGGGACGAAGAAGAATAGAGATGTTTGAGGGGATTTTGAGGGGCAAATATGACCAGATTCGAGGTGCTCTTTGATAAATGCCTTATAGGCTTCCTTCTCTGCAGGGTTCAGAGGGTAGACTTTGGTGATTTTTGGTAAGAAGGATGGTTTGAGTTTGATGGCATGGTTGAAGGGGCAGTGAGGAGGGAGAGTTTGGAATGTGTTTTCAGAGAAGACATTGGCATAGTCGGAGCACCATTCTGGGATAGGTTGCTCAGGTGCTTTGGTCTTCTGAGTGAGTTCCATGGACAGGGTAAGTTTGGCGATGTATTCTGGGAGTGGGGGAGTGATGGTAAGGGAATTGGTGGACCAGTCGATGTCAGGGTTCCATTCCTTCAGCCAAGGCATGCCAAGGATGACCTGTCATTTTCTGAGGGAGATGACTAGGAATTCGATGTCGTCGGAGAAGCTGGGGAATAAGATCTTAGCATGGATCTTGTATTTGATGGCTCCTTTATGGTTTGAGGTTCTGTCAATGTTGTAGGCATTGAGCATCTGTGAGAGTTTGCATAGTCCCAAACACATTTTCGGGACAAGACTTTCATCGATGAAATTTCCAGTGGCTCTGCAGTCTAGGAGAGCAAGGGTGGTGACGGTTTGTTCAGGACATCATAGGTGAATGGGAAAATGAAGGGCTCATTCATTCAGTAATCCTACTAGTACAACGGGGTCATGGGAAGAAGACATTGCTTCATCTTCCCAAGTCAAAAATCCTGTGTGTCTAAGGTGTTGACCTGCTCTTGGTCTTCAAAGCACATCTTAAGAGTTTGGAGAATCCCTTTTTCATCCTTCCCAGTGGTGCAGAGATTGTTGACATATGCGTCAAGGTCGTTGGCTTTCAAAATAGTGACTTTGGCAATGGGGGTGGGGGTTGCAATTGGTACAACTGGGGTTTTGACGGCTTGCATGTTTATGGGATTTTTCAGCATGGAGGGGAATGCATGGCATGACAAAAGGGTGTTTTGTATGTCCCTGTATTCATCTGAGGGGCAGAACAGCGAATGGAATAGTGCAGAGTGATGAGACTTACTCTACTAACAGAGTACTTGGGTGAAATATCACTGTATGAGTACAGTGGGTTGAGTGAAGTGATCCAGACAGGTATGGATGAGAGATATGAGTGTATCTGAACCACTTGATTCAATTGTATTGAATACATGCAGTTTATATAGTGGAAAAATAGAGAGGAGATTAAACCTTGATTGTGGATTAACAATCAGTTCATGTGATCTTCTGACTTGAGTTTGAGTCATTCAGGATCATCTAGGAATGTTCAGGATCAGTTAGACTTCTAGAACTTCCATTGACACTTAGGATCAGTTAGGAATGATCCTACATGTCAGTCATTCGCATATTTTACACCTGTCAGTCATTTCTATTTGAAATGTCACCTTGACAGTTTGATCCTACAGTTCTGAGTCACTCTGACTTATCAATGGATCTTGTAGGATGCATATATGCATGACAGATTGATTCCTGATCAAGATCTGTCTTGTTTTGTCCTCCTGTTACACTTGTGAGCATGACACACACTTGGTGTGACCTACTTGTAAATGTGTGACAGGAGTTATAAACTCGTGACTGATAAATCATTTAACAATGACAGGGACCCATAACTATTAGTTTAAGGGTTATATATCAGTTACTTTGTCACTCCCCATCGTTCAAAAGATTCATGACTTTATACCATATGGTTTTAGGGTCAATATTTCCCTAATCTTTGTGAATCTATCTCGAGTGAGATTCTTGGTGAATATGTCAGCTTTCTGATCTCCAGTTGCAATATAGAAAGGTTTGATTAAACCTTCTTGGACACATTCCCTAATAAAGTGATAAGGGATAGCAATATGCTTAGTGAGTCCTTCTTGAGCAGGATTAGATGCCAGAAAGATAGCACCTTGATTATCCACATATAAATGAAATGGTGGAATATCATAGTCCAATTCTTTGAATAAGGACTTAATCCAGCTCAGTTGCTTTGCAACTTCTGTCATGCCAACATATTCAGCTTCTGTAGAAGAAAGTGTAACCTTTCTTTGTCACCTAGATAGCCAAGAAACTATCCCATCAGCAAGGAAAACACAATACCCAGTTGTTGATCAACGTGTATCGATGTCTCCACCCCAATCAGTGTCACTATATGCCAGGAAACCAGAAGTATTACTTCCTTTGTATTCAAGGCATAGATCTCTGGTGGTGACCAGGTAGCATACAATGTATAGTGCACGCTTTAGGTGTTCTTCAGTTGGATTGGCTGAGAACTGTGACATTTTGATCACTGAAAAAGCTAGGTCAGGTCTGGTTCCAAGCATGATGTATAACAATGATCCAATGACCAATTTATAGCGACTTCTGAGAGAAGCAGTTGATTCTTGAGTCAAGATTTCTGGATTATACCCAGAAGGAAGAGGAACATATGCAGGTCTGCAACTCTGCATATCAAATTGATCAATGACTTTTTTAGCATATGTTAATTGATCTAATCTCAGGGTTCGCTTGGAGCAATCTCTGGTAATTCTCATACCAAGGTATTCTGTGGCTGGTCCAAGATCTTGACTTTCCCATTTGGTCATAAAATCTTTCTTCTTTTGAAGAAGGAGGGATCTGTTGTTCCCAATGAAGAGTGCATCGTCAACATAGATCA
>JBBPUD010000318.1:0-28092 GCA_038094475.1 Phylloporus aff. rhodophaeus
ACTCGAGTGCCCCTTCCCCCATGTTAGGCTCAGCCTTTTGTTTGGTCATGATGGGCACAGAGCGCAAGAGGCGTGAGTTTTGGTGTCCACTAAATCGCATTTTGACACATTTTCTCGCAGCTGCACTCGAACGCGAGAAAAAACAACAGGCGAACCACATGGCAAATGCTCTTAGCGGTGCAAACGACGCTTAGAGGGTTTGGCGACGCATAGGTTCGTAAGTCACTCGTCACTCGTCACAGCTTTTCTCTTGCCCGCTCAGTTTTAGATCTATGGCTTTAAACAAGCCACCTTACAATGGAATAAGGCACTTCATAAATCCCTTACAGATATGGGATTTAAAAGAACACACTCCGATGCTGGAGTATATGTTCTCATTAACAAGGGAGATATCATTATCATGTTGATCTATGTTGACGATGCACTCTTCATTGGGAACAACAGATCCCTCCTTCTTCAAAAGAAGAAAGATTTTATGACCAAATGGGAAAGTCAAGATCTTGGACCAGCCACAGAATACCTTGGTATGAGGATTACCAGAGATCACTCCAAGTGAACCCTGAGATTGGATCAATTGACATATGCTGAAAAAGTCATTGACCGATTTGATATGCAAACTTGCAGACCTGCATATGTTCCCCTTCCTTCTGGGTATAATCCAGAAACCTCGACTCAAGAATCAACTGCTTCTCTCAGAAGTCGCTATCAATCGGTCATTGGATCATTGTTATACATAATGCTTGGAACCAGACCCGACCTAGCCTTTTCAGTAATCAAAATGTCACAGTTCTCAGCCAATCCAACTGAAGAACATCTAAAGCGTGCACTATACATTGTACGCTACCTGGCCACCACCAGAGATTTATGCCTTGAATACAAAGGAAGTAATACCTCTGGTTTCCTGGCATATAGTGACACTGATTGGGGTGGAGACATCGATACATGTTGATCAACAACTGGGTACTGTGTTTTCCTAGCTGATGGGATAGTTTCTTAGCTATCTAGGCTACAAAGAAAGTTACACTTTCTTCTACAGAAGCTGAATATGTTGGCATGACAGAAGTTGCAAAGCAACTGAGCTGGATTAAGTCCCTATTCAAAGAATTGGACTATGATCTTCCACCGTTTTATTTATATGTGGATAATCAAGGTGCTATCTTTCTGGCATCCAATCCTGCTCAAGAGGGACACACTAAGCATATTGCTATCCCCTATCATTTCATTAGGGAATGTGTCCAAGAAGGTTTAATCAAACCCTTCTATATCGCAACTGGAGATCAGAAGCTGACATATTCACCAAGAATCTCACTCGAGATAGATTCACAAAGATTAGGGAAATGTTGACCCTAAGACCATACGGTATAAAGTCATGAATCTTTTGAACAATGGGGAGTGACGAAGTAACTGATATATAACCCTTAAACCAATATTTATGGGTCCCTGTCATTGATAAATGACTTATCAGTCATGAGTTTACAACTCCTGTCACACATTTACAAGTAGGTCACACCAAGTGTGTGTCATGCTCACAAGTGTAACAGGAGGTCAAAACAAGACAGATCTTGATCAGGGATCAATCTGTCATGCATATATACGTCCTACAAGATCCATTGATGAGTCAGAATGACTCAGAACTGTAGGATCAAACTGTCAAGGTGACATTTCAAATAGAAATGACTAACAGGTGTAAAATATGCGAATGACTGACATGTAGGATCATTCCTAACTGATCCTAAGTGTCAATGGAAGTTCTAGGAATCTAACTGATCCTGAACATTCCTAGATGATCCTGAATGACTCAACTCGAGTCAGATAGATCACATGAACTAATTGTTAATCCACAATCAAGGTTAAATCTCCTCTCTATTTTTCCACTATATAAACTGCATGTATTCGATACAATTGAATCAAGCGGTTCAGATACACTCATATCTCTCATCCATACCTGTCTGGATCACTTCACTCAACCCACTGTACTCATACAGTGATATTTTGCTCAAGTACTCTGCTAGTAGAGTGAGTCTCATCACTCTGCACTATCCCATTCACTGCTCTGCCCCTCAGACGAATATAGGGACCTATAAAGCACCCTTTCGTCACATGATTGCATTTATATGTTTTGAGGATATCCTGGGAATGGCGGAGATTACTTTCAGGTTCCCAGGTATTTTCGGATAAAGCATAGCCTTTCCATGCAGTCAGGTACTTGTAATGGCCAGGGGATCCCTTGTGGGAGAGGATAGCCTCAACCTCGTATTCTTCTTCGTCATCAATCATGTCAGGCGGAGGGTTGGAAAAGGAAGGTCCATGTGTCTCAGTTTGCTTGAACGGCAATAGAAGTGAGGTGTGGAAGACATCATGAATTTTCCATGTGGAGGGTAGGCAGAGTTTGTAGACGAGTGGTGATAGTACCTTGTCGATTTCAAAGGGGCCATGTTGTTTGGGTGCAAGTTTCCTAGGTGGATAAGGGATGCGGAGATTGGTGGCTTCTAGCCAAACCTTATCTCCAGTTTTCCATGAGGTGAAGGATGAAGGGGATCATTGAGACATGAGTTGTTGAGCAGATTCATGTGCTGCTAGTGCTTCAAGTCTGGCTTTGTCGAGGGATTCCAGGTGGTTGGAGAGAGCGGAAAGGAAGGTCTTTCCAAGGGACGGATAAGCGCAAGGTTCATAACCAAGGAGGAGAGAGAACAGGGATGTTTTAGTGGAGCTGTGCGGGGCGGAGTTGTGATGGAATTCAGCAGAGGTTAGGAATTCCGTCCATTGATCCGGGTTGTTGCCACAAAAGATCCATAGATAAGTTTCTATCTCCTGATTGGTCCATTCAGTTTGTCCATCAGTTTGTGGGTGGTAGGCAGTGGAGAGGTGAATGTCGTAGTGTAGGAGGTGGGCAAGTTCTTGTGCAAAGGCAGATGCAAATTGAGGTCCTCTGTCAGAAATGATCATATTGTAAAGACCAAAAAATTTGAACACGAAATCAAAGAAAAGTTTGGCTACTCCCGCTGCATCGATGGTTTTGTTGCAAGGGGTGAGAATTACCCCCTTCGTAAGGCCGTGGTCGACCACGACCATTAGAGAGTCATATCCTTGAGAAGGTGGGAGGTCAGTGTTACACAAAGTGTACCAAAGCGAGGACGAAGGTTGAACGTTACTCATTTGACGGAGGACGCTCACGAAGAGGTACGACAACGTCGCCAAAGAGTTTTCAAGGTGTTTGCAAGGTGTGACACGAGATGTACACTTGTATTGTGTAGATCAAGTATGAAGTACATCGAGTGTCTACTCTAAGTATTTATACGATCAAGGCATGCAGCAGAAGAAGTCAATAGAACGTCGTGGAATTTAGGAACACTAAGTCGGCACGAGAGAGCCGAACTGCGGAGATGGCTGTCCGAAACAAGATCAAAGAACACAGTGAGGTAAAACAGATGTAAGAGTGAAACAGGAACTCCAAGGAAAGAACCTGTGCGAAGATACGTGTCACTGGTTGAACAGTGAGATAGACGATGGGTCAAGAATAATGAGCGAGTGCTCATCACGTTCAATAAACAGAAAAGGAGGAGCGAGGAATGAGATACGACGAGTGATAAGAAGAACGTTGCGATGAAGGGAAAGAATTGTAACATTACCCCCTTTGTAGAGTTGCATCCCAGGTGCAACTTTCCATCTGTTGACTGTAAACCTCTCAAACAGCCTCAGTGGGCATGGGTTGGTCAGGATCATGGAGATATGGACATTGCGGCTCAGTATGTCCAAATTGATCACAGTGGAGGCAGACTTCTCGGGGGCATCTAGTGGGCCCATGTCCCCATCGTTGACAAGTAGTGCATTGTAGGGTGAGGCAGAGGCGTTGGGGGTGACCAGGAGCAATAACGTGGCAGTGGGGGCATCTGTATAGAGGACATTCGTCTCGATAGTGACCAACGCGGTTGCATCGGAAGCAACGGGTGAAAGCGGTCGCAGGAGGTCGGTCATAAGGATTGTGAAGGAGATGAGTTGGTTTAGACAGAATGGTCAAACCGCCTGCTTGGACAAGGTAGGCACTATTGTACGAGATGGCTTGTGGATTAGTCTGACAGAATCCACCAGGAGGGTCGAGAAGGAATGGTACAATGTCATCTTCTACGACGCGTGGCGAGACGGTGGGAGTGGGGACAGGAGAGACTTCAGTGGTTGGGGAGGAGATTCGCAAGGCAAGAGGCAACAGGGGTGGAGAAGGAGCAGGGGATTCTCGAGGGGAAAGGGAAATACTAGTTAAATAAGCTGTGCGCTCGTCAGGGTACATAGAAAGAAAGATGGGACGAAAGACGGGATATAAAACCGAGATAGGAATCTGTGCTACAAAGCTGTGAAAGTCGGTGGTGTGGAGTAATTTTAGGATTTGGCCAGTGAGGCCATTCTGTGTTTCCCGGATAGGTAGGCCGTACTCTTTGGGTAGGTCATTCGGTGCTACATGGAAATGCAGTACTTGGGCTGTGTGTACTGCGTGATAGAGGAACACTAATCCCTTGATGATAGGATCATCCACGTAGAGGGGCATTTTTTTGAGCAATAGAGTTAGGGAGGGTTTACACAGAATGCTGGCAAATAATGGTTTCCAAATGCGAGGTGGAAGGAGGTGTGACTGAACGGGAGAAACATGGAGCAAAGCTAATGGATCGTCGATGTCAGGGGAAGAGGAAGGAGAACCCGATGGAAGCGAAATGGGCGGGGATTGGGAATCAGAAGTCATAGTGATGGTGTTGCCTTTGGGGTTAGCGAGGAGTGCGCCAAGGTCGGAGTTAAGAACCAGAGTAAGAAGAATATTAGCGCGATAGTGAGAAAGGCGAGGAGAGAGATCCAGAATGCTTTGAGATACGAGCAGCAGAATTCACGCATACAGGGAGGAGCCTCATGAAGAGATCACAACGTCCTGGATGCGTGTCATTTTACCGAAGTCGATGGAGTCTTTTATAATCCTTTAGGGTGTCTTGGGAATGTGCGAGGTTAGCTTCCGGTTCCCAGGTGTTTTCTGCAGATAAGTAGCCCTTCCACGTGGTCAGGTACCAATAGCGGCCAGGGGAGCCCTTATGAGAGAGCATCGCCTCTACTTCGTACTCCTCTTCGTCATCAATGATGTCAGGAGGGGGCTGTGAGAATGAAGGTCCGTGTACATCAGTTTGTTTGAAGGGGGATAGCAGTGCGGTGTGGAATATATCATGGATTTTCCAGGTACTGGGAAGTTTTAACTGATAAACCAGGGGGGAGATTACGTGAGTGATCTCAAACGGTCCGTGTCATTTCGGGGCAAGTTTTCGTGACGGGTAAGGGATGCGGAGATTGGTGGCTTCAAGCCAAACGTGATCGCCTACTTTCCAGGGAGAGAACTTCTGTGTGGATCTTTTGGTCATGAGAAGGCGGGCAGAATCATGTGCGGCAAGGGCTTCCCTTCGTGCTTCCTCCAAGGCAGAGAGTTGGGTTTCCAGGGCTGTGATGAAGGTCTTTCCGATCACAGGAAAGTTCCTGGGTTCATATCTGAGCATCAAGGAAAAGGGGGAAACTTTGGTTGAGCTGTGTGGGGCCGTGTTGTGATGGAACTCCGCAGTGGTGATGTGATCCGCCCATTGATGTGGGTTGTTTCCGCAAAAGATCCATAGGTATGTTTCCAGTTCCTGGTTGGTACGCTCGGTTTGTCCATCAGTCTGGGGGTGGTAGGCGGTGGAGAGTTTGAGATCATATTGGAGAAGGTGGGCGAGTTCTCTAGCAAGTACAGAGGTGAACTGGGGTCCACGATCAGAGATGATGGAGTCGTAGAGGCCGAATTGTTTGAAGACGTGGTCAAAGAAGAGCTTGGCTACACCTGCAGCGTCATTAGTCTTGGTACAAGGGCATAAAATTACCCCCTTCGTAAGGCCATGGTCTACCATGACCATGATCGAGTCAAAGCTATTGGAAAGGGGAAGATCGGTGATGAGGTCTACAGACAGCTGGCAGAATGGGAGGGAAATGGAGGACGGAATTGGTTGGAGCGGAGGAACAGTGGGATGGGTGTTTACTTTGTTTTGCTGGCATGTAGCGCAGCCTGCAATGTAGTTTCGGACGAAGGTGGCTAGACCGGGCCACCAGAAGTCGCGTTCGACAATAGACTTAGTGCGGAATTGACCCATATGACCGGTGGTGGGGGAGGAATGAATGGAGTCAAGGAGAGTTTGTCGAGAAGCAGGGGGAACGTAAAGACGCCCTTTGTAGAATAACTGCGTTTCTTCATAACGCCAGTCAGCTAGAGCAGAGCGAGGAAAGAGTGAGGAGCCATCAGCAAGGTTTTGGAGAGTGCGAAGAACGAGAGGGTCTGAGGGAGAAGACAATTGGATTCCAGTGACTAGAGAGGTGTCGAGGGTGGAGATGACTACAGGATCGGGAAGGATGGAGGCATCAGTGTTGTCATCAGCGGTGTCCACGTGGTCACGGCGAGAGAGTGCATCTGCCGGTCCCATCTGGGAGCCCAGGGTGACCCTCCAGACGATGTCGTAGTCCTGAAGGAAAAGTGACCAGCGAGCCTGTCGTCAAGAGAGTTTACGGGGGTCCTTGAGATAGGACAGGTTCTTGTGGTCCGTGATGACCGTGACAGGGTGTTTAGTGCCTAACAGATATTGGCGTCATTCCTGAAGTGCGAGGATAACGGCGAGAAGCTCCCGATCGTAGATATCGTAGTTTCGCTCAGCCAGAGCGAAGGTCTTCGAGAAATAAGCATAGGGGTGGAAGTCACCATTGGTATCTTCCTGTAGAAGGATTGCTCTGGCCGCAAGGAGAGATGCGTCGGTCATGACGAAGAATGGACGAGAGATATCGGGGAGTGCAAGGATGGGAGTGGACGCAAAGATCTGTTTTAGACGAATGAATGCTCTGTCTTGGTGGTGAGTCCATTCCCATTTTTGGTCTTTCCTCGTGAGGAGTACGAGGGGGGCGACGATATTGGAGAAGTTGGGAATGAACTTTCGGTAGAAGTTGGCAAATCCGATGAAACTTCGGATGTCTTTCACAGAGGTCGGGGGTTTCCAATCCTTGATAGCGGAGAGCTTAGTGGGATCCATCTCAACGCGTCCTTGGCCAATGATCATGCCAAGGTATTCCATTCTATGTAGGCTTATCGAAGGAGCACTTAGAGATTTTTACGGAGAGTCCGTGCTCGCGAAGTCGTTGGAGTACTCGTTTGGTTCTGGTGTGATGTAGTTCGATATCATGTTGGGTGTGGATGCCGAGATCATCCATGTAGATCTTGAGCCAAAGCTCAGAGATCATGTCTGCAAAGATATGGTTCATGAATGCCTGGAATGTGGAGGGAGCGTTGTTGAATCCAAAGAACATGATGGTGGGTTCGAAGAGGCCGAGAGGGGTGATGAACGCCGCTTTCCATTGATCGGACTCCCGAATACAAATGTTGTTGTATCCCCATCTGATGTCGAGCTTGGTGAACAACGTCAAGTCCTTCATGTCATCAATGAGTTCATCAATGAGTGGTAGGGGATATGCATTTCGGACAGTGTGGGAGTTGAGGTAGCGGTAGTCTTGGCAAGGGCGTAGTGAGCCGTCTTTCTTAGGTACGAAGAAGAACAGTGAGGCTTGGGGGGATTTGGATGGGATAATGCGACCAGTAGCAAGGTTTTCTTCAACAAACTTTTTACAAGCTTCCTTCTCGGTGGGATTCAGAGGGTATACTTTGGTGATTTTGGGGACAAAGGATGGTTTGAGTTCTATGGTATGGTCGTAGTCTCGGTGCTGGGGGAGAATGTTGAACATGGCTTCAGCAAAGACATCAGCAAAGTCCTTGTACCACGTTGGAAGTTCTGTTTCGGTGGGGGAGTTTCCTTGGGCGAGCTGGGTAGACAGAGTTATCTTTCGAAGGTCTTCTGGGGAATCTATAGAAAGTCGCATGTTGACCCAGTCTACATCAGGGTTCCATTGTCGGAGCCAAGGCATCCTGAGGATGATTTGAGATCTGCCAAGGGAGGTGACCATGAATTCGACTTTTTGTGAGAACGATGGGAAGGAGACTTGTGCAAAGAGTTTCCACTTGATGGTTCCCTTCTTGTTCTTGGTACCATCAACATTGTACGCGACGACGGGTTTTTGAAGTACTTGGCACCCTAGCCTAAGTTTGGGAACAAGGGAGATGTCGATAAAATTTCCTGAGGCACCACTGTCAAGCAAAGCAGTGGTGTCGACGGTTTGCTTGGGTACTTGTAGCGAAACAGGAAAACGGAACACGTTTTCATTGGGCATAGCTACGAGTACATGAGGGGAAGAAGACGTCGGGGCATCTTCCCTTAGAGAAAATCCTTTACATCGAGGAGGGAAATTTCAGCGGGCTCCTCATAGTTGGCCCTCAGTGTCTGGTGAATTTCTTCGTCCTTCCAACCCTTGGTTTGGAGTTGGTTGACGTAGACGTCTAGTGGGTTTCGCGGAGGAGTGGGGACTTCCTTAGGAAGTTCAGGTTCCTTGGGTGGCTGGGTTGGGATGGAACGAATGTTCTGGGTAGAGATAGGGAATGCCTTGCAATTCTGGGCATTGTGCCCAGTCTTTCAGCATCTGAAGCAACATCCTTCCTTGATACACTTGGAACGTTCTTCGGGGATGAGTTTGGAGACCCGGATGGAATCTACATCCATTGTGTTTGGGTCTCTAATGCGAGGGGCAGGTCGAGGAACAAAGTGGAGAGCAGGAGGCGCAGGGGCAAAGTGAGCTTGGGGTGCTTCTTTTCTGATTGTGGTCATTCGAGCTTTCTGGGTGTGGAACTGCGTGGACTTGTCGATCCATGCGTTCAGATCTTTGGGGAGTTCACTCATGGACAAAACCATGTCCATAATCTTCTGGTCGCAGCCAGTGGCGAAGTATCCGATGAGGGTTTGCTGGTCAGAGATGCCAGACTTAGCAGCGGTTCCCAAGAAGTCGGAGATGAACTTCTGGAAGCCATCATTGATGGTGTTGTCTGGCTCTCGGAAGGCGGTCTGGCGAAGGTAGGGGAGCTGGAGTCGGGCCGTTGCTTGGATGTCAAAGGGGTAAAACGTCTTCTCAAAGTTTTCGACTAGTTTGTTGAATGACTTGTCTTTTTCTTCAAGGAGTGGGTCCGCCAACCTGTCATACCAGGTTTTGGCAAAGGCTGCTGCTCTTTCAGTGGATAACATTTTGCTAAGGCATGTGAAGACTTTGGTTGCGTCGTCGGCATAGAGTTTCTTGTTGATGATGAAATAGACTTTCATGGCCTTGATCCATCTGACTGTGTCTACCGGTTTCCCGGAGAAGTCTGCTGGTAAAGCAGCTCGGAGTTCGGTGGGTTTTTCTGAAGACATGGGTAGTGGCGATGGTACGAAGAGACTAGGTGACTGAGGTGGGGATGGTGATCTTGGAGTGGTCAAGGTCGGGGCTGTTTCGATGGCTGGGAGGGCACGAGGGGCAGGCAATGCTAGTGGGCTCGAAGGTGGGGCTGGGGAGTACGAGGATCCAAGAACTCGTCGAGGTGATGGCTGCTGAATGGGTCTCTGTTCATCGTTGTCTTCCGGGACGCGGTAAGCACGACGAAGGGCTTGGTCTCTGTGGGAAATGTTTGCTTAGGGGAGTGTCCTACTCCTAGATAGGAGGGACAAAGGAGATACTTGATCTTTTGTTACACGAAGTGTACCAAAGCGAGGACGAAGGTTGAACGTTACTCGTTTGACGGAGGACACTCACGAAGAGGTATGACAACGTCGCCAAAGAGTTTTCAAGGTGTTTGCAAGGTGTGACACGAGATGTACACTTGTATTGTGTAGATCAAGTATGAAGTACATCGAGTGTCTACTCTAAGTATTTATACAATCGAGGCACACAGCAGAAGAAGTCAATAGAACGTCATGGAATTTAGGAACACTAAGTCGGCACGAGAGAGCCGAACTGTGGAGATGGCTGTCCGAAACAAGATCAAAGAACACAGTAAGGTAAAACAGATGTAAGAGTGAAACAGGAACTCCAAGGAAAGAACCTGTGCGAAGATACGTGTCACTGGTTGAACAGTGAGATAGACGATGGGTCAAGAATAATGAGCGAGTGCTCATCATGTTCAATAAACAGAAAAGGAGGAGCAAGGAACGAGATACGACGAGTGATAAGAAGAACATTGCGATGAAGGGAAAGAATTGTAACAGGTCAGTGATGAGGTTGACAGAAAGCTGGCAGAATGGAGTGGACACAGAGGAAGGGATGGACTGTAAGGGCAGGGCCATGGGATGGGTATTGACTTTGGATTGTTGGCAAACAGCACAACCGAGAACAAAGTTGCAAACAAAGGTAGCAAGACCAGGCCACCAGTAGTCTCATTCCACCAATGCTTTGGTGCAGAATTGGCCCATATGGCCCATGGTAGGTGAAGAGTGGAGGGAGTGTAGCAGGGCAGAGCGAGTGGAAAAGGGAATATAGAGGTGACCCCTGTAATAAAGGCGTCCCCCCTCGAAGGTCCAGTCAGAAAGGGAAGATCGAGGAAAGAGGGGGGACCCATTGTGAAGGGCTTGAACAGCACGAAGAACAAAGGGGTTGGTGACAGAGGAAGATTCGATGTGACAGGCAAGGGAGATGTCTAAGGCAGAGATGACTATGGAGTTGGGAAGTATGGAAGCGTCTGTATTGTCAGTGGAGGTGTCTATGAGGTCTTTGCGAGATAGTGCGTCTGCAGGGCCCATCTGAGAGCCTGGGGTGACTTTCCATAGGATGTCATAATCCTGCATATAAAGTGACCAACACACTTGTCAACAAGAGAGTTTTCGAGGATCTTTGAGGTAGGAGAGGTTCTCATGATCGGTGAGGATGGTGACGGAGTGAGAGGTGCCAAGGAGGTAGTGACACCATTCTTGAAGCGCAAGAATGACCGCAAGTAGTTCTCTGTCATAAATGTCATAATTTCATTCTGCAGGAGTGAAAGTCTTTGAGAAATATGTGCAGGGATGGAGATCTCCATTGGTGTCAGTCTGGAGGAGTACTGCACCAGCCGTGAGGAGCGAAGCATCAGTCATGAGCGTAAAGGGGCGAGTGACGTCTGGGAGGCATAGGACAGGAGCAGACTGGAAGGTTTGCTTGAGAGAATCAAAAGCTCGTTGTTGTAGGCCTGTCCAGGCCCACGGCTCATCCTTGTGTGTGAGTAGAACAAGAGGAGTAACAATGTTGGAAAAGCTGGGAATAAACTTTTGATAGAAGTTGGCAAAGCCAAGAAAAGAGCAAACCCCCTTGACAGAGGTGGGGGGTTTCCAGTTGGTTCGTTTATGGTGTAGGGCGAGATCACCATTCGTGTGAATACCAAGATCATCCATGTAGATTTTGAGCCATTTCTCTTGAAGCATGTCGGTGAAGATGTGGTTCATGAAAGCTTGAAAGGTGGGTGGTGCATTGTTGAAGCCAAAGAACATGATGGTTGGTTCGAAAAGTCCTTCTGTGGTAATGAAAGCGGCTTTCCATTCATCCCCTTCTTTGATGCATATATTGTTGTACCCCCATCGTACATCAAGCTTCGTGAAGAGCGTGGAATCCTTCATGTCGTCAATGAGTTCGGAGATAAGTGGAAGGGGATAGGCATTGCGGATGGTGTGGGAGTTAAGGTATCGGTAATCCTGGCAAGGATGTAGAGTTCCATCCTTCTTAGGAACAAAGAAGAACAGCAACGCTTGGGGGGATTTTGAGGGATGGATGCAACCAGATTCAAGGTGTTCTTTGAATGAATGCTTTACAAGCTTCCTTCTCGGCAGGGTTCAGAGGGTAAACCTTGGCGATCTTCAGTACAAAGGATGGCTTGAGCTCAATGGCATGATCAAAGGAGCAATGAGGAGGGAGAGTTTGGAATGTTTTTTCAGAAAAGATGTCAGCATAGTCGGCGCACCATTCCGGGACAGGTTGGTCAGATGCCATGGTCTTCTGAGCGAGTTCTGTGGATAAGGTGAGTTTGGTGATATACTCTGGGATCAATGGGGTAATGGTGAGGAAGTTGGTAGACCAGTTAATGTCTGGGTTCCATTTCTTCAGCCAGGGCATTCTGAGAATGACTTGTTGTTTGCCAAGGGAGGTGACGAGGAATTCAATATCGTCAGAGAAGCCAGGGAACGAGATCTTGGCGTGAATCTTGTATTTGATGGTTCCCCTATGGTTCGAGGTTCCGTCTATGTTGTAAGCATTGAGCATCTGTGGGAGTTTTTGCAGTCCAGAGCGCATCTTTGGGACGAGACTTTCATCAATGAAATTTCCTGTGGCTCCGCAGTCTAGGAGGGCAATGGTGGCGACGGTTTGTTCAGGTTGTTGTAGGCGAATGGGAAAATGGAGGGCTCGTTCATTCAGTAGTCCTACAAGTACAATGGGATCAAGGGAAGAGGACGTCACTTCATCTTCCCAAGTCAAAAATCCTGAGTGTCTAAGGCATTGACCTGCTCTTGGTCTTCAAAGTACATTTTAAGAGTCTGGAGAATCTCCTTCTCATCCTTTCTGGTGGTGCGGAGATTGTTGACGTATGTGTCAAGATCATTGGCCTTTGGGGTGACAACTTTGGCTGCGACAGTGGGGGTCGTGGTTGGTGCGGCTGGGGTTTCGATAGTTTTTACGAAGTGTTTGGTCATGGAGGGGAAGGCCCGGCATTGGTTTGCGCTATGCCCTTTTTTTCTACATCTGAAGCAACGCCCTTCCTTAATACATTTGGCACGTTTGACAGGGGTGAGTTTGGACACTTTGACGGCATCAACATCCATGGCATTGGGGTCGGGTGCAGGGTGATGAGAGAGAGTGGGGGACTTTGAGGAGTTCCCCGAGATTAACTGATTGATGCGAACTTGTTGGGCATGGAAGAGTTTCGCTCTTTCCACCCATTTCTCCAGGGTGTCAGGTACATCCGCTATGGAGAGGATTATGTGGACAATGTTGGGGTTCATCCCCACTGTGAATCGATCAATCTCCTCTCGTTTGTCTGTATTTGGCCTTGGCAGCCAACCCTCTGAAGTCATTGATATATTTGTCAAAGCTGTCTTGGACAACTTTCCTTCCATCGACGATTTCAACATAGGATTGTTGCTTAAGATTTTGCAACTGAACTCTGGCAGAGTTCTCGGTGTCGAAGGGGTGAAAGGACGTCTCGAAGTCCTTTACAAGTAGTTCAAAGGTCTTTTGGTCGTCGGGGATGTTTGTGTCAATCATGGTTCAGTACCATCGCTTAGCGAAGGAAATGCCGTGACCCTTGCTCATTTTGTTGAGCATGGTCATGATCTTCTGTTTGTCGGCAGCATAGATATGTTGGTTGACTGTGAAGTACGCTTGCATGGCGAGAATCCACCAGGTGGCATCCTTCTCTTCCCCACTGAAGTCAATGGGGAGAATGGCTTTGATTTCTGCAGGTTGAGCGCTCATGGTTTCTGTGGCAGGGGCAGGAGTTTCTGTGGGGTCATCGGGACCGAATAGGTCAATATCGGCTGGTGAAGCCAGTCTCTGTGGTGCTGGTGAGGGAGCAGAGGGTAGTTCCGGGTGAGGAACTTGAGGGGTCAACAAGGAAGAGCCTTGTGGTGTGAGTGAGGGTTCAGCAATGTGATGAGGGCTAGGGGTTTCTGGAGTTTCTGGGTCAGACTCTTGGAAAAGTCCGAAGCGTTGAGAGGGGAGACGAGATATGGTGACAGTGGGGGCATCCTACTCCTGAATAGGAGGGACGAGGGAGAGTCTTGATCTTTTGTTACGTGAAGCGTATATTTCAAGAACCTTGGGCAAAGGACACTTCATCAGTGTTACAATTCTTTCCCTTTATCGCAACGTTCTTCTCCTTACTCATCGCATCTCTTTCTTCGCTCTTCCCGGTATCTTTGCAGAACGCGATGAGCACTCGCTCATCATCTTTGATTGTTCATCCATCTCACTGTTCAACCAGTGACACTCATCTTCGCACAGGTTCTCTCTTTGGAGTTCCTGTTTCACCTTTCCATCTGTGTTACCTCGCTGTACTCTTTGATCTTGTTTCGGACAGCCTTCTCCGCAGTCCGGTTCTCTCGCACCGGCTTAGTATTCTTATGTTCCTTCATGTTCAATGACCTTCCTTGCTGCGCGCCTCGTTAGTATAAATACTTAGAGTAGACACTCGATGTACTCCATACTTGATCTACACAATACAAGTGTACATCTCGTGTCTTCCCTTGAGAACTCCTTGAGAACTCCTTGACGACGTTGTCGTACCTCTTCGTGAGCGTCCTCCGTCAAACGAGTCATGCTCAATCCTTGTCCTTGTTTTGGTACACTTCGTGTAACAATCAGGAGGACACTCACAAAGAGGTACAACACCGTCCAAGAAGTGTGTGAGTTATGAGGAGCCTGTACAGGCAACAAGTGACGAATGATAAGTCGAAACACTGAGGTTAAGACTTTGTAGTGTCGAGACTCTTAGAGGTTTGCTCTAGAGGAGTTCTTTAAAATAACGCTGGGATTGCGTAGATCAAGACTAAGGAATACAAGTGACAGCAAGGTATAAGTACTCTACAATTAGTAATCGTAGAACACAAAAGAACATCATGGAAGTCAGGGATACTAAGCCATCATGAGAGAGATGGCTGTGGAGAAGGCTGTCCATAGAACTACTCAGAAGATAATAGAAAAATGGAAAAGGAGAGAGGTCTGAGCACCACAAGAAAGTACTGGTGATCATAAGTGAAATGGAATGGGGTGCGACGGACTGGGGAGAGAATGGCGAATAAGAGTAGATGATGTCTGAGGAAAAGAATTGTAACAGTTCAGTATAGCAGTCATGGTCAATGTGTGTCATGGTCAATGCATGTCATGGCAAGGTAGACATGATGGAATGTGGGGAAGAGTAGTTCTGGGGAAATGCTAATGATAAAGATATGAAAACCATGAAGGTGAAGAGAATTAAGCACTCATTTGGAAAGTCCAGAGAGGGTAAGATGAAGAGGTATACCAAACTCCACAGGGAGATCATGAGGAGCAGTTTGCTGGTGAAGGTTTTGGGCCCAGGCAATGTCAAGGAAGAGACATACCAGCTCCTGGCTTAGTAGATTGTCCTGGTAAAGCAGGAGGTCTTCAATGGTGTTTAGGAGTATGGGGTTCATGAGAATGGTGGTGTAGAGGGTGAAGATGACAGAGGCAGGCAAGAGCAAGGGTTGTACTGGAGTGGATCACAGAAATGCAATTCCCAAGGAGGACTCCAAGGTGGATGAGGTGTTGGAGGAGGGGAAAGACATAGTGGTCGAAAAATAGTTCAAGAAGCATTCACTGGCTAAGGTGATAAGGTCCAGTACAGGATTAAGACAAGAGTTAGAACAAAGATGGTGCAAAGAGATATCCAGAATGGACGAAGGGTGGTGAGACAGAAGTTGTTGCAAGTGTTGTAGTCAATGGACATGTATTAGTGGTCTGGGGAGAAGCCTCACAAAGAGATCACAATGTCCCAGAAGTACTAGGGTTTCATTTGAGTCCATGGTTGCATTTATATGTTCTGAGGATGTTCTAGGAATGTTGGAGATTACTTTCAGGTTCCCAGGTATTTTCAGAGGAGGTGTAGCCTTTCCATGCAGTCAGGTACCTGTAATGGCCAGGGGATCCCTTGTGAGAGAGGATAGCCTCAACTTTATACTCTTCTTCATCATTGATCACATCAGGCAGAGGGTTGGAAAAGGAAGGTCCATGCACCTCTGTTTGTTTAAACAGTGATAGCAGTGAGGCATGGAAGACATTGTGAATTTTCCATGTGGGCAGAAGGTGGAGCTTATAGATGAGTGGTGATAGTACCTTGATGATCTCAAAGGGTCCGTGTCATTTGGGCATGAGCTTCCTGGATGGGTAAGGGATATGGAGATTCATGGCTTCCAGCCAAACTTTATCTCTGGTTTTCCATGGGGTGAATAATGAAGGGGAGTGTTAAGACATGAGATGTTGAGCAGACTTGTGTGCAGCTAAGGCTTCCATTCTGGCTTGGTCAAGAGATTCCAGGTAATCAGAGAGAGCAGGGAGGAATGTCTTTCCAAGGGAAGGGTAGGCACAAGGTTCATAACCAAGGAGGAGAGAGAATGGGAATGTTTTAGTGGAGCTATGCAGGGCAGAATTGTGTTGAAACTTGGCAGAGGTTAGGAATTCCATCCATTGATCTGGGTTATTGCCACAAAAGATTTGTAGATAGGTTTTGATCTCCTGATTGATTGATTCAGTTTGGCCATTGGTCTGAGGATGATATGCTGTGGAGAGATGAATGTTGTAGTGTAGAAGGCAAGCAAGTTCTTGTGTGAATGCTGAGGTGAATTGCAGTCCTCTATCAGAGATAATGGTATTGTAAAGGCCAAAACGTTTAAAAACAAAGTCAAAGAAAAGCTTGGCTATCTCTGCTGTGTCAATGAGAATTACCCCCTTTGTAAGGCCATGGTCAACCACGACCATCAAAGAATCAGATCCATGAGATGGTGGAAGGTCAGTAATGAGATTGATAGAGATTTGTTAGAACGGGGCAAAGGCAGAGGATGCAATGGGATGCAATGGCAGGGCAGTGGGATGGGTGTTGACCTTGGATTGTTGGCAAATGGTGCAACCAAGAATGAAGTTGTGAACAAAGGTGGCCAGGCCCAGCCACCAATAGTCCCATTCGACAAGGACTTTGGTGCAGAATTGTCCCATATGGCCTGTAGTCAGGGAGGAGTGGAGAAAATGCAGCAGGGCAGAACGAGCTGAGGGAGGAATGTAAAGGCGACCCCAATAGTAGAGGTGTCCTTCCTCAAAGACTTAGTCAGAGAGAGAAGAACAAGGAAAGAGGGGAGATCCATCATGAAGAGCTCAAACAGTGCAAAGAACAAGAGGGTTGTTGGTGGAAGAGGATTTAATGTGGTGAGCAAGGAAAAGGTCTAATGCAGAGATAACTATTGGGTCAGGAAGAATTGAAGCATCTGTATTGTCAGTGAAAGTGTCTACAAGGTCTTTTTGAGATAACACATCAGCAGGGCCCATCCAAGAGCCCAGGGTGATTTTCCAAAGAATGTCATAATCTTGTATATAACACAACCAGCATGCTTGGTGATGAGAGAGCTTTCAAGGGTCCTTGAGGTATGAGAGATTCTTGTGGTCGGTGAGAACAGTGACCAAATGAGAGGTGCTGAGGAGATAGTGGTGCTATTCTTGAAGTGCTAGAATGACTGTGAGTAGTTCCCTGTCATAAATGTCATAGTTCTGCTCTGTGGGGGCAAAGGTCTTTGAGAAATAGGTGCATGGGTGGAGATTGCCATTGGTGTCCGTTTGGAGGAGTATGGCACTGGCAGCAAGGAGTGAAGCATCAGTCATAAGGGTAAAGGGACAAGTGACATCGGGGAGGCAAAGGACAGGAGCAGACTGGAAGGTTCACATGAGGGAATTGAAGGCTCATTGTTGCAGGCCGGTCCAGGCCCATTGTTCATCTTTTCATGTGAGGAGAACGAGAGGAGTGATGATGTTGGAAAAGCTGGGAATAAACTTTCAATAGAAGTTGGTGAAGCCAAGGAAAGAGCAAACTGCCTTGACAGAGGTGGAGGGTTTTCAGTCTTGGATGGTATTGAGTTTCATGGGGTCCATTTCCACAAGTCCCTGACCGATGATCATGCCGAGGTACTCCATCTTTGGGGCATCAAAGGTGCACTTGGAGATTTTTAGAGAGAGACCATTTTCTCAAAGACAAAGAAAGATGTGGATGGTTCATTCATGGTGAAGAGCAAGATCTCCATTCGTATGAATGCTGAGGTCATCCATGTAGATCTTAAGCCATTTTTCCCGAAGCATGTTGGTGAAGATATAATTCATGAAAGCTTGAAAGGTTGGTGGCATGTTGTTGAAGCCAAAGAACATGATGGTTGGTTCGAAGAGTCCTTCAGTGGTGATGAGGGTAGCTTTCCATTCGTCCCCTTCTTTGATTTGAATGTTATTATACCTCCATCATACATTAAGTTTTGTGAAGAGCATGGAGTCCTTCATGTTATCAAAGAGTTCAGAGATGAGAGGGAGTGGGTAAGCATTGCAAATGATGTGGGAGTTAAGGTAGTAGTAGTTCTGACAAGGACGCAGGGTTCCATCCTTCTTAGGAACAAAGAAGAAGGGTGACACTTGAGGGGATTTTGAGGGACAAATGCGACCAGATTCAAGATGCTCCTTAACAAACACTTCACATGCTTCTTTCTCTGCAGGGTTCAGGGGATAGACTTTGGTGATCTTGGGCATGAAGGAATTCAATGTTGTTGGTAAAGCCAGGGAACAAGATCTTGGCACAGATCTTGTATTTGATGACCCCCTTATGGTTTGTGGTTCCATCAACGTTGTAGGCATTGAGCATTTGTGGGAGTTTGTGCAGTCCAGAGCACATTCTTGGGATGAGACTTTTGTTAATGAAGTTTCCAGTGGCTCCACAGTCCAGGAGAGCTAAGGTGGCAACAGTTTGTTCAGGACAATGTAGGTGAATGGAAAAGAAAAGAGCTCTTTCATTTGGTAGTTCTACTAGTACAACAGGTCATGGGAAGAAGACATCACTCCATCTTCCTGAATCAAAAATCCAGAGTATCTAAGGTGTCAATGTGCTTGGGATCTTTGAAGCACATCTTGAGGGTTTGAAGGATTTCCTTTTTATCCTTCCCAGTAGTGCAGAGGTTGTTGACATAGGTATCAAGGTCATTGGTTTTTGGAAGGGAAGCAGCAGCTCTGGTAATGGTGGGAGTGGAGGTTGTGATTGGTACAGCTGGGACTTCTGCAGCTCATACATTTACAGAGTGTTTAGACATGGAGGGGATGGCATGGCATTGGTTAGCACTGTGTCCTTTCTTTCTGCATCTAAAGCAACACCCTTTCTTGATACATTTGGTGCGTTCAATGGGGGTGAGTTTAGATACTTTGACAGCATCAACATCCATGGTGTTTGGGTTGGGCATAGGATGATGGGAGAGAGTGGGGGATTTTGAGAAGTTTCCTGAAATAAGTTGGTTGATATGAACTTGTTGGGTGTGGAAGAGTTTTGCTCTCTTTACCCATTTTTCCGGGGTGTCAGGTACTTTTGCCATGGAGAGGATCATGCAGATGATGTCAGGGTTCATTCCTGCTGCAAAACAGTCGATTTTTTCTTGTTTATCCTTGTATCTGGCTTTGGCGGCCAGTCCTCTGAAATTGTTGATGTATTTGTTGAAGCCATCCCAGATGATCTTCTTTCCATCAACAACCTCTATGTAAGATTGTTGTTTGAGACTTTGTAGTTGAACTCTCGTGGAGTTCTTGGTGTCAAAGGGGTGGAAGGACGTTTCAAAGTCCTTTATGAGTAGTTCAAATGTCTTTTGGTTGTCAGGAATGCTGGTGTTAATCATAGTGCAGTACCATCGCTCTGCAAAGGAGATACCATGACCTTTGCTCATTTTATTGAGCATAGACATGATTTTCTGTTTGTCTGCAGCATAGATGTGTTTGTTAACTGTGAAGTATGCTTGCATGGTGAGAATCCACCAAGTGGCATCCTTCTCTTCCCCACTGAAGTCAATGGGGAGAGTAGCTTTGATTTCTGCAGGTTGGGCGTTCATGGTTTCTGGGGCAGGGGCAAGGGTCTCTGTGGGGTTGTCTGGACTGAATAGGTTGATATCTGCTAGTAAAGCAGGTCTCTGAGGCGCTGGCAAGGGGGCAAGGGGTAGTTTCAGGCGAGGAACTTGAGGAGTCAACAAGGGGGAGCCTTGTGGTGTGAGTGAAGGTCCAGCAATATAACAAGGGCTAGGGATCTCTGGAGTTTCTGGGTCAGACTCTTGAAAAAGTCCGAAGTGACGAGAGGGGAGTCATGATATGGTGGTAGTGGAGGCATCCTACTCCTGAATAGGAGGGATGAGGAAGAGTCTTGATCTTTTGTTATGTGAAGCATATATTTCAAGAATCCTGGCAAGGAACACTTCATTGGGAGGACACTCATGAAGAGGTACAACACCATCCAAGAAGCATATGAGGGACGAGAAGTCACTTGGGACAACAAGTAATGAATGATAAGTCTTGTGTGTAAGCAGGACTTCAAGGTGACGAAGACTCTTAGAGAATTACTCTTAGAGAAGACTTAAAACAATGCTAGATTGCATAGATCAAGACTGAGTAAATACATGTAGGCAGCCTGGTATAAGTATTCTATGATTAGTAATCATAGAACATGATAGAACACTATAGAAAACAGGGATACTAAGCTGTTGTGAGAGAGGCGACTACAGAGAAGGCTGTTCTTGGAACTACATAGAAGATAATAGAAAAACGGAGAAAGAGATAGGTCTGAGCACCATGAGGAAGTATTGGTAATTGTAGATGTAATGGAACAGGGTGTGGTGAACAGGAGAGAGAATAGCAAATAGAAGTAAGCAGTGTCCAAGGAAAAGAATCGTAACATGCTCCCCTGCCCTTCTTGTTGTCCTGTTGGTGGTGAGTGTGCCATTGCACTATCTTGCCCTCCTCGTTGTCCTGGGGAGGGTGTGCCGGGTGCAGCTACATGCCTTCTTGCCATCGCAGTGGTGGAAGTGGTGCTATATGCCGTTATGCCCTCAGCCATCATCTTGGTGGGTGGTGGGTATGCCATCGTGCCCCTACCTTCTTTGTTGTCCTGTGGGTGGTGGGCATGCTGTGTGTGGTTGCATCCCTCCCTGCCATCGCAATGGTGGTGGTGCTGTGTGCCATTGCACCTCCCACACATAGTCCTAATGGGTGGTGGGTATGTGGTTGCACTATCTGCCCCCCTTGTTGCCCTATGGGTAGTGGGTGTGCTGTGCATGGTTGAGCCTCCCACATGCTGTCCTGCTGGGTGGTGGGTACACCATCGCACTCCCCTGTTTTCCTCATTGTCCTGTGGGTGGTGGGTGTGCCGTGTGTGGTTGCGCCCCTCCCTGCCATCGCAGTGGCACCTCCTGCATACTGTCCTGGTGGGTGGTGGATGTACCATTGCGCTACCCTGCCCCCCTCATTATCCTGTGGGGGTGGGTGTGCCGTGCGCAGTTGTGCCCCTCCCTGCCATTGCAGTAGTGGTGGTGCTGTGCACCATTGCGCTACCCCACCCTCCTTGTCGTCCTATGGGTGGTGGGTTTGCCATGCACAGTTGCACCCCTCCCTGCTGTTGTGGTGGTGGTGGTGCAGTGCACGGTTGCACCTCCTGCATGTTGTCCTGATAGGTGGTGGGTGTGCCATTGTGTTGCCTTGCCCTCCTCATTATCTCATGGGTGATAGTGGTGCAATGCACGGTTGCACCTCCCGTGTGTCATCTTGGTGGGTGGTGGTGTGCTGTGCATGGTTGTGCCTCCCATGTGTTGTCCTGGATGCACTGTTGTGCTGTCACCCTTGTTGCATGGTTGTGGTGAGGCCATTGGTCATGCTAGGCGGTTGGGTGCCATTGCACCACCCTCATCGTCGGTGTTGCGGTGGTGGTTGGGTAAATGTGACCACATAGTTGTGCCTTAGGCAGTAAGCAGTGGGAGGCAGGAGGCTGTTAGTAAAAAGACAAGAAAATTGAACATACATGTGACACATGACCTGGTCATGTGACCTTTCACTGTAAAAAAATCACTAAGTCCAGGCTGATTAGCACAAGGGATTAAGGCTTACTGTAGTTGATTTTGCTAGTCTGGGCTGTAGAACTGTAGACTGCCTGATGCTGCTGTCAGGCACAGTAATGCCAAGCTGCTGAGACTATGTGACCAGCTGTAAGTTGCCAAGTCACTGTGGTCACACTGTGGATTATGTGATGCTATCACCTGTGTTACCATACATGCTATAATATTACTGTAATTACTATAACCCCTGTTCCAATAACAGTGGTTTGCTGATATGGGGCCAACTAAAAGGACATGAGCATTTTGCATTCATTATAGATCACATGCTCAGCTGAACCACTGAGTTGGAGAGTATTCAGATGGTAAGACAATGCTAAGAGGATATGATGGGGTGATGCTAGGCTCATGGTCATGGGAACTTGTCATGGTATGTGAGTACTCACCAAGTGATTGATTACTTCAACCTCAGCAAGACTTAGCACATGGTGTGAAATTTACACCATTGATCTTGCCTCTTAACCAACACACCCCATGCCTTGACTAAACCCTGAGCTTGGTCAGAAGTGCATCCATTGCCCGGCCCATAGCAAAAAATTTCACACAGAGATGAATGTTCTCCAACACTTGAATTAACCCAATGGTTCATGCTTCAGACACTCTTTATTTGACAATTTTCCTACAGAAGATGCTATGGCAGATCCTCACCCTCCCACCATGGATCAGCATGCTGTGGAAGCACATGAGGTTGAATTAGCTGGCTGAAAAACACCTGGATATGAGCCTGAAGACACTGAGATGGACATGATTTTGAATCCAGATGATTCTACAGATCTAGACTTACCTTTGAACTCTGACAATCTGGGAGCTATGGAGCAAGGGCCTCTCCCTATAGAACAATTCATGGAGATATTCCAGGGATGTGTGAAATCATTCCCTGGTGGCAAGACCATCATGGATACATTTAGGGAGGATCAGTATGCAGAACAGAGAAGGGAGAACATTTACTATCCTTGGGCATTGAAGCAGGAATGGGCATTTGCATCATGGCTGCTATGCTCTCAGCTGAGCATGGTGGTGATCAATGCCCTTCTATCCCTTGAGATCATATGTGCTAACTTCCTCTTGTGTTCAATCTTCTGATGGCTTTCAGATTAAAAATACTTTATTGTCATTTCAGTCTGTGAATGAGCTCCAGACCTGCACAGAGATTCTTCCCTCAGGCCCAAAGTGAGTATGCCAGACAATGAAGCCCAAATACCCTGTCAAGCAACCTCTTCATCTTTTCTATTGTAACCCAATCAACTGTCTACAAGCTCTCCTTAGCAACCCGCTGCTCTAGCCCCATATCTCATTTATCCTGAGAAAGATTTGGATGTGTGCTGTGAAGATTTATCACATTTATAATGAATAGTTAAGTGCTGATCAGGCCTGGGAGATCCAGGTAGTTTCCTTTTTCTATGAATTGTGCTAGTAATGATGTAGACCAGGAGGCACTCCCTTGTGGTGCTACCATCCTGGGCATAGTACTCTCATCCAACAAGACCAACATCTCCATTATGAGTGGCAATTGAGTTGCTCACCCACTTCTTATCAGTCTCACCAACATCAATTCACATATCTGTAGCAAGGCATTGCTTCATTCCTATCTTTTACTTGCACTGTTACCCATCACCAAATTCACTCACAAGATTACTCATGTTTGGAGCTTACTGCAAGACCAGATGGTTCACCAGGCACTCAATTGTCTTGTCCCCACTGAAGACTATGGCAACAGTTGACATTATGATGAGTGATCCAGTGGGGAATCTACATTACTGCTTCACCCCAATTGCCTCCTGGGTTGCTGACATGCCAGAAGAGTACCTCATATCAGGCATTAGCCCAAAAGCATCACTGGTTACCATTGCCACATCAGACAAATTTGGTGACCCTTACCAACATCCACTTTATACTGCCACAATGACACTAATCGCAATCTGCTCTGCCTGTTCAGAATATTCGCTATTCAACTACAAGAATTTTCTCAAGGCCATCAAGAAGCTATCCTTGAATGGAGTCATCTACCTGGTTTGGTTGAACTGGCCATTCTCTGACCCTTGCCATTTCATCACTATTGAGGTTCTCCACCATTTTCATTGATTTGTGTGGAATCATGATGTTAGATGGTGTATCGTGAGTGTAGGGGCCAAGAAGCTGGACTTTCATTTCTTCCTCACTCAGACTCTTATAGGCTATTGGGTGTTTGATGAAGGAATTTCCAGGTTAAAGCAGGTTACCAGCTGTGACCATCATGTGGTCCAATGTTATCTGATTGAAGCAGTGGCTGGTAGTGTTCCACATCAATTTCTTGTAGCTCTTTGTTTGCTCTGCAATTTTTGTTACCTTGCATAGGCACCAGTGTTCACCACCCAATTGCTCAATCAGCTTGCTAGTGCCCTCCAAGAATTTCATCAAAACAAAGATGCTATCATGTGGCATGGTGCATGAGATGACTGGACAATATCAAAGCTCAAACTTCTCCAGAACATGGTCCAAGGAATCCACCAATCTGGTGCACCTATGCAATGGACTGCTGACATTACTGAACATGCACATGTTCAAGAAATCAAAGTTCCAGCTTGCACTGGCAACAATCAGAACTATTACACCCAGATTGCATGTCACCTTGACAGGTCAGACAAATGTTTTCTTTTCAACCTCACTGTTTACGCTGAAGAGTGCTGTTGTGATGGCCAGGCAGAGGATGGGGATCTTATAGACAATGATGAAGACAATGACAACCATGACCAGGAACCCTCTGAAATGGTGTCCTTCACAGAGTACATCACTCCAGGATGACATATTGTCAACTACTTCTCTGTTTCATCTGACCTCCTTTGAGGATTGACCCCTTCAGCTGTCAAGCCCTATCACACATTCGCTACAACAACAATTGCTTTCCATCTTGCAACCAAGCCTTTGTCATAGCTAACTGTAGCTGAAGCTGCTGCTAAGTATCACTTGCCTGACCTGGCATCTGCAATCATGGTATTACAACAGAATGGTGGCTTGACAATGCTTGGCCAGTAGAAACTTCAGGTATGGCAAAAAGTATAGGTACAGCAAATGTCATACCACAACAACAAAATCCCTGAACTATCCCAAACCCTTTTTGCCATTCCTAGTTCAATCCTGAACTCTTTTGGCCAATACAACACTATTATCATCAACTCACAACTCAAGAGTGATTGGCCCAAATGCAGATTGGCAGGTCATTCTGTTGCACAACTCCAGATGATATTCCATTTGCTATATTCTGACTGTTTCTTTGCTTATGTCCAACTGTTCCTTGTTGTCCCTCAGTCTGACCCTGACAACACAAGTCCTGTTACTGGAATACACTATCTCAAGTGCATCATCTGGGTGAATGGTCAACACATTGGAGAGGTCATACCACTCACATTCATTCATTCCCCTGCTCATCTCATTCCCCATTTCAGCACTGAGGTGCATTCATGCTTGACTAAATTCAATAGCTGTGAGTTAAGTAATGAGTTTTGGTTGAACAAATATTGGATGAAGGAATTTTATTATGCATTGTCCCCTTAGCACTCGGATACCCTATCTTGTAATGTACATTGTTGAACTGTCAATTGATAATCAATTGTTGTAGTGGGTTCCCACATACTACATATTCCTCCCCATGTCTAATGACATTGCAATTGAAGGTAGCCAGCCTAGGGAGCTAAAAAGACTGTGAGTGAGTAATGTGCACTATTTGATAAGGATCTTTCTTATTGTTGAGGCCATTGCAGCAACTCTGGTCACATCCAACACCTTACAACCTGCAATGTGTGAGTTTCAAATCAATGTAAAATGCAACCAATTTGACAATCCATGCAGATACCAACTATTATCCCTCAACTCAGATGGAAAAACAATTGGAGTAGATCAACCATGGATATGCTACTTGAAAACGACACCCACAAGACCCACATAGTCCTGGATATGAAGCAGAGCTGCATGTTTCTTGAGTTCTTGTACCTGGATTAAACTATACTGTTGAAACAAGAGTTCAGAGGCTCATCTAGTTGGGGACACAACTCAATATAGAATATCCTTGCCATTTTCAAGCCAGAGGCTGGTATGGTCCCTTAAAAACCAACTGAAACAATGGCTGGCAACCATTGTCTGGTTGTCCCTGACTTTCCTCTAAATCCATCAAAAATTGTGAGTCCAACTTGGCAAATTTCCTGAACAACACTCTCAACATCATCAACAATCATTGTGATGCCAATTTCTTGTGAGTATATCACTTAGTGCCCATCAAACAGCATATCAAGTCTTCTTCCCTTAGCTACTGGGATGCAAAATCAGCCAATTCACCCTTAGATGGCTTCTACACATGTAGAAAGCCAGACATTACCTGCTTCTTTGATGGCTCTGACACCTACAAGTCTCATTGGGGTCAAGTCACAACATTCTGTGAAGTCAAGAATCAAAATACTACTATAAAAGAATGCCAGTCATTTGTGGAGATAGTGGGCAAAACATCTTGCATTTGAGCTGCACAAGATGGTCACCACCTTGTTCCATGTATCCATCTTCTTGGCACTACCATATTGTTGACAATCTTTGACCATGGCAGATCCATCACCATGCTGTAAGATAGATAGTCTATGTGAAAAGGGGTGCCACTCTCTGGAGGAGATAGGCTGAGTTAGTAGAAGAGTGCAAGGGGACTCATCCCAGGGGTTTGTAGTAGGTCAATCACGAGCTAGAGAGGTATGAGATGCAACCTTAGTGTGAGACAACTAAGTCTGGCAGTAGTCTGGACTCGAAATGTGTGGACTTGGTTTAAGTCCAGGTGGGTAAGACAAGAGGAACAGCAAGGAAAGAGATAGAGGCAATGACCACGAGTTGAGAGAAAGAGTTTTTGCAGAAAAGAAATTGCGAGTCAGAAAAGCTAGGATTCAAAACTACGGTTACAATTTTTTATAGTCTGGGCATACCCAAGACTCAAACATGATGGACCTAAAATGATGCATATCTCCAAGACAAGAAGTGAAAATTAAATGTCACGGACAAAATCTTCGCCATGGAAACGGTCCCAAAAACCATCGACGCTTGGGTCGACAAGGCCCTCGTGTTCCAAAAGAACTGGGAGCATGCTCGCTCCATTGCCGAGCACCAGAAGAAGTCCCATACCCCGTACCAAAACTTCTCCGGACACTCCTCCACCCGCACCACCAAGGACCCTGACGCCATGGACGTTGATGCCATCAGAGTCCCAAAAATGACTCCTGAAGAAAGGAAGCGCTGCATCGCAAAAAACCTTTGCTTCCGATGCCGCAAGCCTGGGCACAGCTCGCAGAACTGCCCACACTTCTCCTCTTCCCCCACAGATACGAGGCCGAAGAAAACTTTGGTCAAGAAGGTCGTAAAAGACGACCTACCCAAGCTGGAGGAGATCGAAGACGATGAAGAAGACGAACCCCCTGCCGTAGCAGTGGTGGACTTCGTCCCACAGGATTTTTAAAAAGGAGGACTCAGTCTACGCGAGTACCTCCTTCCCCTACTCATACGTGCGCTCCTGTAGTTGTATCTAGCTCCCGCAAATCTATGTCCATTGCCTTACAACTCGTGGAGCCCTCGCACACCATGAAAGCTGTAGACACCCGTGTCCTCGTCGACAGCGGAGCTGACATCTGCTGCATTGACCGCGACTTCGTGAAGAAGCACAAACTCCCCACGAAGAAACTTGAGGTCCCTTTCCGCGTCCGGAATGTGGACCAAACTGCGAACCAAAACGGACAGGTCCGTTTCACCTCGACTCTCTTTACCAATATAGAGGGTATCACACAAGAAGTCACGTTCTACGTCATGTCTTGTGGCAACGAAAACGTCATCCTCAGCATGCCATGGCTGAAGATGACAAACCCTGTCATCGATTGGGTGCAGCGCACCCTAACCATCCCTGAATCTTGCGACCAGCACAAGGAGCTGTTTGCTCGATTTTCCAAAGACACTGAAAGGCATGAGGCCTTCTATGCACACTTTAAACCAGCGACCCCTCCACCCCGACACCACCACGTCGACACTGTCTATGACTCTCGTCTCTATGACTTCATGGAGCACCGCACCCAGGAACAATATGTTCAACAAGCCTTGACCAACCGGACCTTGAACCGGATCATCTGTGGCGAAGGCCGCTATTTCAAGCCCACAGACCCTCGGATCTTAAAGATCACCACAGCCACTGAGCTCGCTGCAGCAGCGGAGCTCACCAAGCCCAAGCCTGTTCTCCCACCGGAGTACACACAATTCTCCACCGTCTTTGACAAAGAGACGGCTGACCACTTGCCCCCATCTCGTTCCTATGACCATGAGATCAACCTTGACGACTCCTTCATACCCAAAGTTGGAAAGGTATACCCCCTCACGCCCGCTGAGCAGGAAGCCACCGAAGCTTTCCTTGAAGAAAACCTCAAGGCTGGGAAGATTCACCCCTCGAATTCTCCCCAGGCCTCCCCCTTCTTCTTCGTCAACAAGAAAGATGGGAAGCTTCGCCCCTGCCAAGACTACCGCTACC